>JALLAY010000996.1:0-11913 GCA_036939635.1 Cyclotella baltica
AGACGACGATCGATATTGATAGTGGATGGCATAGAACGACGTTACTTGACACTCGACAGTCAGCAGAGCAACGCACAGTGCAAAATCGCAAACCACTCCATTAAAAAGATGGGTCTTTCGCTACACAAAAAGAAATCGGACGAGGACACGAGCCAAACCCAACGAAAAAGCACCTCGGCATCCCTCATCAAAGACCCTCTCAAACGACAGATCCGTGATGAAAAAGTCGTTGGCCTCTCTGAAGGCCTTCCGGCATCTCCCCTCGAAAATATTCGATCGTCGTCACACGCAGCACGATCGGACTCATTCGGTGCCTCCCTGAAGGTCCGGTATGATCAATACAATCGCGATATCCCTTTGGAAAATGATGAGAGTTATGCGAGGATGAAGGTGGAGCAAAGGCCGCTGGTCTTGTTTTTGTTGGGGTACTATACGGCGTGTAAAATATTCTTGTATTATCTGGTTTCATTGAGCAGTGTCTTGACGCTGATTTTGTCCGTAGGGCTTACTATGTATTGGTACCAAATTTATCGAAAAGTGAGTATTGAGTTCGAAAATGACTTGCGTATCGTGTATGCTATTAAAACATTTTTGTCATTTTCACTCTACTGATGCAAGGATCCCACAGAGGAACTCAATGCAAGCGGCTTTGATTGGGTGATGCTCGGTTTTGCAGTTGTAACACCTCTCTCGCTGACAATTGGCATTGCGTTTAAAAGAAGAGAGCGTGCGCTAATTGAAATAGCAAAGTTTCGATCATTTGCATTTCAGTTGTTTCTAGCCCACTGTCTCTGGGATTGGGATGTTGAGGGGAAAGAGAAAGGGAGAGCTGGTACGAAGATGGACTGGGTTGGCCATGCTGATGATGTCTTAACTGAACTGATTGCAATGGGAGATGAGCTTTGTCGTTTCTTGACAATGCCTACATCTTCTAGATCAAGGTGAGATATGTTGATTTGTATTCCTCTCGTAATTCAATTCCATCTTATCCAATTATTCATTTACTTATTTATTTCATGCTCTCTCTTCAGGCACCGTGTAACAAAAAGTGGAAGACATGAAGCAGCTCGGACTGCAGATGTAAGCATTTTTGTTATCGCTCTTATTCATATCTTTTGAAACAAAACTAACCGACAGTACCAATCATATGCCAATGCAACAGGTGGCATATCGACTATATGACTCGCTCTACACAAAACGGATGATTAGACTGTCTGCTTTGTGTGAAAACTTCAAGAAAGCAGGTCTTCCATCTGGTGAGGCCTCTCGTATTCGTCAATACGAACGCTTTATGGGAGAAGCCATTGAAAATTTAAGAATGATTAAGAACTACCGAACGCCTCAGACGTTAAGGTCATTTGCTAGGCTGTTTACGACTTTGCTTCCACCTTTCTTTGCACCGGTATACTCTCAAATTGCCGTGGTAAGAACTTGATAAGTATGTGCAATTTCGTTTTTTATGAAATACAGTCTTATATTTGCAATCTCATTCTTGCAGAATGTAAATAGTTTGGCAATGGGAATAACATTTGCAGTCGTCACTTCTCTTTGTTTAAATGCCTTACTTGAAGGCATGGAAATTTTAGAAGATCCTTTTGTTGCGTTTGTTACCCTGGGTAAGCATTTCATAGAGTTCATGTTGTGAAACTAAGACGCGCCTCCTCACATCGTTTGTTTCCCTAGATGGTATTGACGTGCGAGAAGAATTTCAAGTATTGCACTGGCATCAGCTCGTGAATGCTCGGAATGATATATTCGAGACACCTTACAAAGGTCCTCGAAGGAATGCATTTTTTGTAGCTCGTGTGTCAAGTCTTGATGATAAAATCCCTGAAGTGCCGCCAATCAAAGTACCCGAAGTGGATGTACCTCTTGGGAATGGCAGTGAGTCCACAAAAGGATCGCGCACTCATCATAGACCTAACATGCTGAGCTTTGGTGATACTAGCCTGCTGGCTGGGCTTGAAATCGGTGTTGATCCGTCGGCTCGTGACCTGGAAACCTACAGAAAGAGTGGCTACCAACTTTTCAAGAGGTTGACACCTCCGAATGATGATCAAGTCTAGCTTGGGATTAAATTGGAAAGTTTTTCACATGTGATGGTGGTGACAACAGCAGCCATGAACTACATTTGTTCTAACAGTAATATTTTCATCAGTTGAATTCAGACATGTTTCATTAACGAGTACTATACAATAATAAAATACAAATAAATTGAATGAATGCCGTTGAATGAAGTATCAAACCACTCAATTAATACGACAGACATTAAACCCCAAGCTGTTTAACACAAACTAACACAGTCACAGAATACTTTTGAACATCTAGGACTCCCTCAAAGAACGGGCAATGGCCTCAGCAATCATTTCCTCCTCAGTCATTTCACTATCATTTCCACCACTGTTATTATTTCCACTGGTGCCCTGAGACGGTTGCTGAGCACCCTGCTGAGGCTGTTGCTGTACATTAAAGCCACCACTAGCTCCTCCAAATTGCTGCTGCATTTGTTGAAATTGCTCCATCTGCCTTCTCACTTCCTCGGGGCTTCCGGCGCCGAATGGATCAGGACCACCTGCGCCTCCATTTGCTGTACCACCAGCCTGTTGCTGTTGTTGCATCATTCTGGAGACATTGGATCTGATACCGGGATCGTTCATCATCTGAGAGAATTGCCTTAACATGTCGGGATTTGATTGAAGGGCATCAAGTGATTGTTGTAGCATGGGGTTGGATGCGAGGCGTGGGTCGTTTCTCATCATTTGCTGAACCATAGGATTCTATATTGCAAGAAAAAAATCGTCAGAACTTGCACAGAAAAAAATCACATTTTATCTCTGATCAAACTCACACTCATCATGTTTTGTAACATTTCGGGATTACTCAACATATTTTGCATTGCCGCCTCCATACCAGGTCCACCCATTGATCCCAGGTTTGGCAACCCTCCTGTAGGCATGCCACCCGCAGCTCCCGGCGCCCCAAAACCCGAAGCAGCAGGCAAACTACTAGGGGCAGCATTCGCCTCAGCCTCCCTCAAAGCCTTTCCAATCGCTTCGGACGCCTGCACCAATTTTGGCCATGCCTCTGGACTTGGCCTCAAAATAAACACTCCATCTTCCAAGACAAACCCCGCAGATAGTAGCAATGCTTCTCCGCCATTGACTCCCCCAAGCCTCTTGTGAAACGCAGCATTTGACTTTTTGATAGAGCGGTACTTTTCTTCCATAGGATTTTGAACAATATTGTTAAGTAACTTGGAAGCTGTAGATAGGGCCGTCTTGTAAACGTCAGCTGAGTTCAGACGAAGAGTTGTCAATGCGGCAGTCAGAGTTGCGGGCGCCGAGCTAGTTGCAGCTGGAGGGAGAGTGACCGATGCACCTGCCGCAGTTGGAGCAGCTGCTGGCTGAGCAGTCGTGGTAGATTCGGCAGCTTTCTGAACCTTGCCCATGACATGAATTACACATTCTTCCTCCAGTTTAAAGTCTTCAACTACATTGTTTTCTTGTTTGTCGGCGATCATACGCCCGCGGAAGATAAGCTTGAGACTATCTACGTGAAGAATGAAGATGAAATGGACGCATAAACATAAGCTAAACGTCTTACAAAAAATGCGACAATTCTTGTACTCGGCTTACTCAATGGAATGGACGTAGCTTCAGATGCCAGAGATCGAAGTTGTGATGATGAAGTTCCCGGAGGAAGATTCAGCGGTATACGCGGGGCGGATGGAGCGGATGTGAGGGAGAGGAAGACTTGGGTCGACATGGTTGAATCTGTTGGTTGGTTGTTGGAAAGCGAATGAAAAAAAAAAAAAAAATGGAAACAGAGGCAAGCACAAGCACAAGCTAGCAAAAAAAGATGTAGGTAGAGCTTCGTGGGCTGTGGGCTGAAGATGTTTGATAGGAATGTCCCACACCAATCATGTGCACTGAATGATTTTATTTTTATCTGGCTGAAGTATTGTACACAATGTAGTACTACCATACTACCATACATTCTGTTAGTGTCAGCCCTAGGAATGCTTCATTAACACAGGTAGGGTCAGTTTGAGAGGCAAGAAATATAAAGTGAGACAGAGGAGCAGAGTCAGTTTGTTCCGGATTAACTTCGTTATCAAATTTTCTCAAATCAAAGGGTTTCGTTTAATTTTCAAACCACTCTGTCAAGTATGACTTTTACATCACTCGATAAAGTAATATGGAGCAGTTGCACTCTTGTATTTTTACCAAAGAATCTTGCTTTGGCTTTGGGATTTACCAAGTGTGTATTGAAAAGAGAAGCCTTGTAGATTGTTAATGATGTTAGGTTCTAAAGTAAGCTCGAGGGGTCCTTATTTGAAATCCTGGAGGTGGTCAGAGGTGGATGCTCAGGGCACATTAGGAGACAACGAAGAGGCCAAACTATGAAGGTGTAAGCTTTAGGTACGGGGGCAGCTTTAGAGTGACCATAACTACGCAATCCACATCCACAAACTATCTGTCCTTTAACCAGCTCTATAGTTCCCCTTCGTACAACAATTCTTTTTATTGTCCTCAACTTCTGTTGGCTATTTATCGTATCAAGAAACGGTACTGATATTATATGAACAAGCTCAATGACATGATGAATATATGATAACAGGAGGAAGGCTATTAGCAATGGGACAAAGCAGGTGTTAACAGATGCTTATGGCTACTTTCTTGAGACACATGACAATGAACTGGCCTCTAACCCTTCTGTCAACAGAATTTCATACAAGCAACACTTGTGAGTAAGAAATATTATGAACCTCTCATTTCTCACTGCTATTTGCTAACATCACTCTACTTGTTGTAACCCTAACTGGTTGGAAACGTGCTGTGACATCCCAATCAACAAAATCTTCTGAACCATACAAGACTGTTGTTTCGCCTCCAAGAGCCTGCAGAATTTCCATTCAACAAGTCTTCCTACTGGTTCCATTTCAAAAGAGTGCGGCGTCAGAGGTATGGAAGGAGGCAGAGGCAATCTTTGGTGTATTCCAAAATGTAGACACTGCTGCCGCAACAAGAATTCATGCACTGCTCACGCGAATAACGGCCTGCGAATACAACTGACTCGTCCGGCAGGATGGCGATGGAGGCATGATGCAACAATAAATCCGCTGAAGGCAATCCTCATGCATGAAGGAACCTTGAGAGGGTCAGGTAAGTTGTTAAGAAGTATTAGTTTATGTTCATTACAGTTTCTCCGGCTTTCACTTTTCCTCTTTAAAGCAGTTAAATTGAAGAGTGTTTTAATGGTTTCGTCCTCTGCCGTAAATGGACTTTGTGCAGAGATATCAAGGCGACAGTGGCGGAACAAGAATGAGGCGACGAAGGATCATCTGACAGCGAATTATTTGTGGGCCACCATTGGAGGTATTTACCAAAGTTGTGGTAAGTTTATTTCATTCAATGATCGCTTTTATTGTGGTTATACTGGCACCTCATGGACTTCCCTCTTCCTCATAATTGTTTCAGCAATGTGTGTGGCAAAATTGAAAGTGACAGCTTTGAATTTGTGAGTGACATGGTCAATTACTTTATTTTTGGTGCATTTCAATAGCCATCAATCATATCTTGCTAACTCATCTTTTGCTTACTTTTCATTGTTTCATAGACATTGTACTCGACTGAGCATTTCTTTGAACTGGAGAGTGCCATTGCCCTGTTCACTCCAAGATCATGCACTGGATGTCACTTCATTTTTTCTGGCTGTATGTGACCGTGACTTGCTTTCTAAGAAACAGTTGAAGTGAATTCCTGCAAGCCGTCATCTGAGATGGAGGTTTGTACTGAGGCAGGCACTGTTGGAGTTGATATATTATACCCGTGCTCAACAACTACTTTCATATTGCTCCCTTCCCAAGTGATGAGTTTGGGAAATCTATCCTCAGGATTCTTTTGGTATTTATAAGTTGCGCTGTGTCATCTTCATTGGTACGTCATGAACAAATGAATTTGGTGCTGGTGGTGGAGTGTGAGGCTGCTTTCTGTTTTGCTGCCACCATTCCTTACTAATCTTCTTTTTGGCTTTCACTCATTCTTGATGCAGAAGCTACCTGCCCTCAACCAGGCAGTGGGTAATTTCCATGCTCAAATCAAAGCACAAGAGTTGGACTCAGCTGTCACAGCACTACAATGTAGTGAATTTTGATGTACTATTACACCAAACACAAATGCCGGTTCTGATTTTCTTGGGTCTGTAATGGATCAGGCTGAAATTGACAATCTGCTCCAAACAAGTGAGTGCCTTTTTAGGTTGTTCTCTTGTTAATGAGTCCCTAACTTATTCTTTTACACCCCACCTTATCATTTTATAGAGTCTAGTGGCCTTGGAAGTGTGGGCCCACGTTTCTTTTAAGATGTTCTCCTTTTCACTTAGAGCCAGATTGCAGCCTCCAAAGGCCTGCAGACTTTTCATTCGACAAGTCTTCCTACTGTCACCATTTCCCAAGAAGAAGGCGGTGTCAGAGGTATGGTATGGAAGCAGGCGGAAGCAATCTTCGGTGTGAAAAGATTTTGACAATTCTAATTGTATCATGTTCAGAAGTCTGTTTGAGTTGATCTCATTGTATAGTGAAAAGTACATCAGCATAATATTAAGTTATCATTTTACATGAGCATAATATTAGTTTCTCTCCATGATATAGTGTGTTTACTGTTGCCATTAGTCAAAATGCTTGGGGACGAACAAAAATACCCTGTAAATCCCTTTAGAATCCCATGAAAACCCCATAAAACCGGTAAAAAATCCACGAAAACCCACAAAATACCCTTATTGGCCCATGGAATTTTCATGCTAAAATTTTTATTAAATATAAAACGGTTTCATCCACTGTAGAGACACTTCCCAACCGATTTTTTCGACCAAACCAAAAACATCCTCCTAATGAACATCATCTCCATTATATTGCCAAGTTTCATAACAATCAGAGGACTTTTATTTTTTAGCCATTCTACCAGTGCACCCCCTAATAGCAATACAATGGAATAGAAAAGGCATTGATCTCCACTCCACAGACAGGAAGATTAGGGGATTGTTCATGGTTACATTCATTGGATTGTTTCCCCAGTCACTATGCTTCTTCATGTGAACAGCAAGAGTCCAAAGCAGAGGTAACCTGATTTGTTCTGGATCCACCTCCTGGTATTTATACACAACGATGAAATAATACCCCAGAGACAAAGAAATGTCAATTGTCAACTTGACTACAAACATAGGAGTGTTAGGCGATGAAGAGATTTGGTATTTACTTCCCAGCAAATAAATAAGTAGGACAGGATTTCAGTGAAAGAAACATTGTTGTGATAGAGTCTCTGCTTACTTCTACTTAATGCATATTATTTTATTGTTCTATTATTGTCTTTGCAATCACACATCTATGCTGTAAACATGGATAAATACGAATCTGTATCCACACCTTTCCCTTATTGGTTTTTTTCATATTCAAAGTTCAAACAGAATAAGATAGATAAACTTCTTCATGATATTTCTTTTCATCGGATTGTATTCTGTAAAGTAGTTTTGCTGTCTCCAAACCCTCAGGGGTGGTGATTAATGAACCTTGCCTGGCTCTGTGGAGTTCTGAATGCAGACTCAGTGACATAAATTAGGAAAACAAATACATACATACTCGTCCTAAATGAGTAAGTAGAAAAGAGAAATCATCACCTTGTTACTTCATGAATTACTATGTATTAGAGGGATCACTACAAAAGGAATTCATCCAACCCCTCTCCAGTACTTCTTTTCTTAAAACGAGCTATCACCACTCACAGAAACAGATTGAGTAGAAACACTCTCTCCATCTATACTACAAGTTGACAAAAACGACTTGACAATAAAATGTCTATTCTCATTCAAAAACATGACCCAATTAGGCCAATGCTCTCTACGAGCATAATCAAACGGTGTATGCCCCCGGCTATCTCGAGCTAGCAGCATCTCTGGTGCATTTTCTATAAGCATTTTCATCAGGTCGTGGTTTGGTGCACAGGATGACCAACATGTGTCGTGCATGGGTGTTCGTCCCATATCATCGCGAATGCGGGGGCTTACACCCGCCTCGTAGATGAAGAAGTGTACGATTTCTGTAAAGCTCCTTCTGCATGCTGTGTGTAGGAGGCTTTCTCCGAATTTGTTGCTGGTTTGCATTACTTCCCCTGAGTGAAACATTAATCTAAGTGCGTCTACGTCGTTGTCTTGAACGGCGCAGACTTTTTCATTGTTGTATGCTAATAGCTGGTCTTCTGTCAGAGATGTGAAATAGGAGTCTTGGCTAATATTTCGGGATGCTATTGCAAATATATTATCGTCTCCACAAAGTTTTGCAATACGCCCATTGGATTGTTGAAGTATAGTGTTGATAAAGTGAGCCGGGCTTACTGTCAGATCTAGTTCTCCAGTGGTGGAAGCTTGGCCCATTACAAAAGCGTCTGATAAGTCACCGTGCAGTGATGGAAGGTCTGAGCAACTGGGTGTACGCTTGCCAAAACTGTGGCTGTGTGTGAGATCCGAGATGTTATCAGGGCCAAGGGTATAAGAACAGTGTCTTTTAGATGCCGGGGATGATGATAAGACCATGTTGTTACCCTCGTTCTTGAAGGTTTCGGGCCGGGCAGACGAAGAAGATGGTGTAAACGATGAATTCGATGAATTCCCTTCGATTGAGATGAAGAAACGCTTGTTGCACATCCAGCGCTGGCAGTCAAATCAGTACCCCACTGAGCTTTTGAAATAGTTGTTAAGAAATGAACTGGACTCTTGTTGCATATCCAACGCTAACAGTCAAACCAGTGCACTGCCAGGTAGGCTTCTCAAATAATTGTATTGACTCGTCCGTAATGATTAAGATTAATAAGACGAGCCGCCTTTTTCACAGGAGCAACATATGTTGTTATGTCTGTCGCTGCCTGGATGGAAGTTAATAGAAGAGAGCTCGCTTGCTTGGTTGAGTCAATGGTGGCGCTGAATCAGTACTTACAGTGGTTGACTGGATGAATGATGCAGCCGTTGTCGCTTTATTTGAAGGGGCGCTCTCTCTCTCTTACGTGGAGTTGCCAAGTTGCCACAATGTCCTCGACTTGAGACTTGAACCGAGAGGAGGGTCACAAACAGCGTCGTGGTTTGAGAACTCACACATGGCGTGGTCGTGGTCAGAAAGCGAGCTGAGTCAGCGATTTAACAGAAATTAATTTCGTTATAAAAGAGGAAGCACTAATTTGATTAAGAAAAGAACAATCCAGAACAATCTCGAACCGTAAGAACATAGTAAGAATCCGAACACAGAACTGCCGTGCGAACTTCCAGAACTTTTACATATCTTCGGACAAATTGACAAAAGATGTGAACAAAAACGTCATGGGAATTGGTCCCATTCCATTCTACGGAAGCAAGGACAGAGACTTGGATCTATCTGTTCTTAAGTAATAGGGCCCGTTTATTATTCACGGAGAATTCTATGATTCCTCATATTGAAGTTCTGTTCCCGTCTGGGATTTCGTTTCCGCATTTGTCCTACACACGTCCGAAACTTCCTGTCATTTTGATGGGACCTTCACACACAAGATAGGCACCTCTTCAAGCGAGCATCCATCAAGCCACCATCCACCATACCATCCAGCACTTGGACGGCACAAAGCATTCCACAAACGATTAATCCAACAAAATCAAAGCGAACGCCTCTACCACACCACAAACAGATCCACTGGTTGCAATTGCAAGGCAAGCAGCAACTACTCTGATCACTACGAAGAATCGATACATTGATATTTATTCTAATTTCCAGCCAGCCATGTCTCCGTCTCCTCTATTGAGCGAACAGCAACCTGCCGGTGTAAGCACAGCCGAATCAGAATGTTCTGGAAGCTCCCATTCCAAGCGCTCATTCGATGCCAAGGCAATCGATGAAACTGCGGTTGAGGTTCCAAAGGAGACTCGCATCAACTCAGTCGTCGAGATGCGGCCTCAAATTTCAACATCAGCCTCGGAACGGGCACCGTTCACCCGCTCCTCCCTGAAACGACTCTTCTCAAACCCTCTACCCAAGAGATCGTCCACCGCCCATAACGAGACGGAAAGACGCCACACAACCGGCTCACCAAACATTCTAAACCTCTCCCTCTCAACCTCCTCCCGCAAAGACCTGGGCGACTCGGCCCCCACGATCCTCATCAGAGCTCCCTCCGCCGACGCCATTGAATCCAAACCGATCCGTTCCATCATGACCTCCCGCACCCTCCACGAGTCACTCCACCGCGGTGCCCGTTCGACCCGTCCCACTAAACGAAGCGGTTCCATATCCTTTGGCCAAGTCAACATTCGGGAATACGAACGAATCCTCGGTGACAACCCCTCCGTCACCTCCGGACCCCCTCTCTCCATAGGATGGAGGTATGCACCCCAACCCATCAAGATATCCGTCGACAACTTCGAATCGGGCAAGGGACAACCCCGTTCCAGCGCTGAATACCTAGTTCCCAAGGCAGTACGTGAAAAAATCCTCCAAGAACACGCCGATGCATCCCGTAGAGAAATTGCCTCGACTGTACGGACCATCAATCGTCAAAAACAGCAGCGGCGAAAGACTGTGGTGAACATCCCCATGGCCTCTACAGAAGAAAAGATTGAAAAGGTAAAACGGGGGGTGATGAAGGCCATCGGCTCAAGATCATCGTATACCAAAGAAGAAGCCAAGTTATGGGACGAAGCCCACGTAGTAGCCATGGAAAAGGCCAGACGGTTGGAAGAGAGTATTCGAAATGGAGAAAAGTTGAGTATGAGAGAGGTTTATAAGGTGGGCACTCCGTGGAATAATGTTGTACCGAGCGTGAGGAATTTGAAGGAGGAGGGGGGAGAGGAGATTGAGAGGACGGAGACTGAGTCGTTACCTTCCTTGCAGGATGCGGAGGTGTCGATTCATACTCAGTCGGAGACACTTGTGAATGATTTGTACAGGCCGGCGCGTATTCAGCATAAGAGACGAGGGTCTGTTGGTAGTGGTCGTTCATCCAACAGGATGGTGCGATTTGATCAGAACTTTCGCCGTTCTGATTCTGACCTTGCCAGGCCCTCGAAACAGCGGGGCAAGTCGGATATTGTTGCATCGGAAAATGATAATGATGTGGATGATATATTTGCCAAGTTGGTGCTTGATGAGAGCACCAAGAGTCTCGGATAGAGATTTACCAAGAGTCAAGGAAGTTATCATAGTCCAGATCCATCTATATCTAATCTAGGGTTTCATGTCAGGGATGTATAGTTTATAATTTGGTGGCATTATAATTTGGTTATGATACTACAGAGAATTTGTAGCCGGAAGCAAGTCATCTACCTCTGGGTATTGTGTGAGACTACCAACACGGGGGTACAATAATATCAAAGAACTATAAAACAAACCATAATCTTCTGACATATGATTAGACCTATGGTTCTTTGTCAAGAAGTAATTAATTAATGAAGCCTGAAGAGCTTATGATAGCATTGTATTACCAATGCAGGTGCCTTTGAAACTCTGTTGTACCTACTCCCTAGAGATGTCTGGGACAAAATTGCAGATGAGTGTACTCTATGCACCATGGTTCAAAATGTTGGTAGATGTTAACTCATCTGTTATGTTATCTGCTTGATGTTTTTGTTGGCCACCAGTTTAATATTGAATCCACTTTGACCTTAGCATGTCTCCTCTTTTGACAATTTTTACCCTTGGAAGACCATTTACCATTAAGTCTCTGGTTAGACCCCTCATCTTAACTTCTACCGGGAATATAGCACTCTCTGAAGTTCTCAGAGTGGCTTATTAATTGTTAAACTTGTGGAGAGTTTGTTGTTGGAGTGGCAATTAATTTGTTCTGCATGTTGTCCCGTAAAAGGGCATTCTTGACAAATTTACGGGTTTTGCTAAGAATCGCG
>JALLAY010000997.1:0-11908 GCA_036939635.1 Cyclotella baltica
GCATGCTTGATCAGAGCTATGTTTGAAACCTAACTAAACCTGTTGGGATGACAAGATACTTGACTTCAACAATCAAACTTTGTTGAAAGGATGCACGTGCACTTAAGTATCTCTCTCACTAACAAGTTGCTCTTGATGGAACAATACTGATCTCAACTGCAACTTCCATAAAATTATCCACCGGAAGAAGATAACATTAGATCACTGTGGTTATTCTCAATAGAACTATCCCTGGATTGAATTAGAACTCCAGCAATTCTGTCCAAATAAAAGAACTGAGAGATGAATAAAATTTGAGCTGTATGGCCTCCGCTTTCCAAATCTATGGCTACCTTTAAAAGAGCCCACTGAAATCGACCACAGATCAAAACAATCCTCTCAATCTGACAATCAATCAGCACATGATGAAGCCTGAGCCTGAGAAAGTATGGACTCCAAAAAGTGATTCCCAAGAGACTACCAACTTAAACCCTTAGTAAAAATTGTCATCCCCTTGTCCTGAAGTCGAGCAAAAAATACTGATCTTGAGCATTTTGTGAGTTCATTTATCTTCAAGTGATAAAGTAACTCTTGGCCTTACTTACAAAAATGATACATAATTATGGACATCTGGTGAAATAATGTAATTACTAATTACCTTAAAATATGCCAATCTTGCCATCTCCATTTTTTACACCAAAACATACTTAAAATAAATTAAAGGAAAGATGGTTAGTAAGGTTAGTTCTACCTGAACTTGTGTTCACACCCGAAAACAGATTTTAGGTCTATAAAAAGAGATTTAGAAACTCGGTCATACCAATTGGAGGATTCTGGTAGTATTAGGAAGTATGAATGGTAGTATTTGGGCCCATATTCACAGATGGAAATTAACAATACATGTTTCACCAAGAAGGAGAATAAAGGATATATAATAGTAACCTTTCTAAGTTTTCACTTGGAGGCTACGAGAGAAGCAAACAGTCGAGAGATTGGCGGGAAGCCAGAGATTCAACACTAGATTTTGTATTGAATTGATTTGTCTGTTTATTCATTTCATTGACAGCACAACATTTTCATTCCACAATTTTTCTATGAATTTCTTGTAATTTTGTCACAAGATAGACTTTGAATTTTCTTGATAAAATAAGTTGATTGACTGAAAAGAAAGAAAAAGAATATGCCATTGTCATGGCCAAGTGACATGATGGGTCATTTTAGACTGTATTGAGAATTGTGAATGATTTAGTTGAAACAGGTGGGAGCAGAACATTCTCAGCCTTCCCATATGCATAAACATTGCTGTATTTTAACTGAATTTCCCCGTTAACTTCCAAGTATTCGCATTTCCCCATTAACTCCCAAGTATTCAGGCAAATGAAATATTGAGTTAAAAATTCAGCTTTGCTGTACTGCAACCATTTAGTAAAATTACCAACAAATTTTGTTGATCAAGGTGTCATGGCTTGTAGATTTTGTTCATAAGCACTCATCTAGTGGAATTGATGAGTGATTATCAACAAAATAGGTCAAGAAGTTTTTCAGCTTTTGTTGCCAGGTCAACTAGAAGAGCTTACTCAAGACAGAATTATCTTATTGCCCTGGAATTGATTCGCAAAGAAAATTCAGCTAAACTATAGATTGAAAAGATGATATACAAGCTTCAAAATTCAACACCCCAATTTTTTATATTGACCTGTATTTAAATAAGACACCTGACTGGACTGGTCATAAATTCAATGTCAGGGTCATTCAGAGGAAGTGGACGAGCAAATATCTTGAAAGTCATTATATTTTGATTCTTTAATTCAAGTGCCAATAGATCAGTAATTGAATGAACACATGTGGGCAATTGTACTTGAAGAATACTTTAGATATTTTCAAATTACTCATTACTCAATCTGTTGAAAAACATTTAAAACTCTCTTGATTTAATTTCAACAAAAAATGTTAAAACATATTGATTGCAATGTGTTTTCAATGCAGTCATCTAGAGATTCTGATGGACTTTTTATCTCTTCAACCCACCACAATAAAACTGACCACCCTTCTTATTATGACACCGAAACACTTATCAGTTGAATCAGAACTGATCCTTTTGCACCATACTTTGAGCTTTTCAGTACGATTGATTGCAAATATTATTTATGGGCTTGAGGCTCCGACGGACAAAGTAAAACAACAAAGTTTAACTGAAAGTGCAACTACTCTCAGATACTTGAACCACGTCTGGATTTTGGATGATAAGGTATCTCTTGTCCCGGATTCCCGGCTGAAGGTATCTTTGAGTATCTTTGTTCACGTGCAAGACGTGAAATCTTCGATCTCCATCGCACCGCACATCATCGTCAACGTCAACCCTTCAACCATGAACCGTCGCTTCGATCGTTACCCCTCACTTTTTCATCTTTAAACAAGCTTCTGCTTCCGCAACCATCACTTGATCAATCAACTCTTAAATCTAAACCATGGCACCCAATACTGGCGTTAAAACCGACGAGAAGGTGAGTTGATAAGACCAGATTTTGTAGCTGAAATATTTTATCTTTATCTATGTCGAAACACATCACCTTAATAATATTCATGTAATCACCAGAAACAACATTTTGATGATATCTATGTGGAACCAACACCCGTCCCCTACAAAACCCGCATCCTCGACGCCCTCTCCTACGTCTCTGACGATTTCAACCGTCAAATGTTCGACGCCCAC
The DNA here is from genome assembly GCA_036939635.1 of Cyclotella baltica. Lineage (NCBI taxonomy): Eukaryota > Bacillariophyta > Thalassiosirophyceae > Thalassiosirales > Thalassiosiraceae > Cyclotella > Cyclotella baltica. The sequence goes on from JALLAY010000997.1 coordinate 2,693, forward strand.
ATTTTGCCCCACGCCAAAACCATCTCGTCTTCTCGCACCGTGAACTTTGTAGATTTGTGCAGCTGTTTCGGTAACACTACCATGGCTACCATTTATGGTATGACTTATAATGATATTCGTGAGAATTGGAAGGATGAAGCGGCGTGTGCTAATATCACGGGAAGTAGACGCTTCCCTACCAAAGTTACTGGGATTGATATCTCGGGTCCTGCTTTGGAGTATGGAAAAAGCGTGGGATTGTACGATGATGCAATCTGTTGCAATTTGAATGAGAGGGAGACTGGGGAGTTTGGAAAAGTTGAGAGTGTTATGGCCGAGGCTGATATTCTTTTGAGTACTGCTGCATTGGTATATCTTGATTTGGAAACTATTGAGAAGCTTATTTCTTCCTTCGCCAAAGGTGGAGCTGATAATAAGGAGGGGTATATTCTTGTCAATTTCTTGAATCCCTTTGCACTTGAAAAAGCAGATGAGACAAAGAAGATTCTGCTGAAGCATTTGGACTTTGTTGGATCAAGGGCTACTCGTCATAGGAGAATGAGTGAGTTGGAGCAAAACAATTATCCGGGCGAGGAGTGGAGTCTTTTGGAACTTTGGGTTTTGAAACGTCGTTCGTAATGTGAATTGCTTATAATAACTTTTGGTCTTTATTAAGTAACAGAGCCCATTATTGTCACGAATATCTTGTTTAACAAAATCTTTTCTCAAATCTGATTATGTGATGGTTCTCTCAAGCTTAGTTATAGTTATTATAATGAAATGAACATTGAAAATTATTTGTTGCAAGTCATTCGTTCATAGTTCCTTATCTCTAGAGGAAGTCAGATAGTAATCGCATGTCATCATAAAAAGGCTCAAGCTATCTATTTGTTGCTCAACTGTCCTCGCTCGGGGTGAATACCCCCGACCATGCTCAATTAGATATTTTTTAATGGACATAGACATAAAAACTTTTCATATCACACAAAAATTGAAGTTGTTATGTGAAAATGTTTTGCAGTGTTAGAGTGCTAATGCAAAGCATGAGGTTCTTTAAATCTGATGTTCATACTGTGAAAACTTATCCAGGTCATTCTGTAGAAGTGAATGTGCTGACATATCTAATTAAGGAAGACCAAGATTAATTTTGTAGTTGCACATTGACTACTCCATCACTTGACTGATAATCATCGCAAAGTCATACAATATATTCAAAATGTCTCGATGTCATTTTAGTTTCAGCCAAAACATACACAAGAGTTTTCAGGTCATGAAACTCTGATTCAATTATCACCTTCTTCTGGTTCAGTACAATTCTTTCTAGTCTTTTTCCAACTCCGGCGATTGAGACTGCGATAAAGTTCTTGTACAAGATGGTGAAAAGTTGGTTCTTTAGGACTATTCAGTAAGTACAAAGCACAAATTGTTATCATTTGATGTGAAAAAGTTGGTATTGGAACTGCTTTCCTACACATACACAATAATTTGAACTTCTCTAAAGTTTGCTTATTGATCTGAGTATCACTTTTTGTCTTTCTTTGATAAGGTGACTACAAAAGAGAATATCTGTCTTCAGAATCCACTCTGTTTTCCACAGCATCTTGCACATTGATAATCCATTCTCATATTTCTTCATTCTGAAACAACTGTTACTACACCACTGCTGCATTTTTGTTGTTTATGAATGACATTGGCACCTAGCTGCCGGCATCATAACTGCTAAACAATTGAATTAACAATTAACAGTCTCGGCAGTGACAGAAAAGTTGCAGTGGCAAAAGAAGAGACTAACTCTACAGATAAACATGATGAAACAAATGTATTATTAGTCAAAGCTAGAAATTTTGCAGTGTCTCTGTGGACCATTGTTTAGTGTCACATGCGACAAATGAAGGACAAATGGTGAGTTTAGAATGAGCACAAGTTGGGTTGAATATTCAAAGTTGAAAATCGACTTGTATCTTGTAAGTTTGTAATTGCAATAAAATTCATAAGTATAGATATTTTTACAAGACTAACTTTCTGGTACATCTTTGTTCCAAGTCACCAACCAAAAGTGCCAAGATTGGTTTGGTACTTACCTAATCACAACCTACTCTACTGAGACTGAGACATTGGTAATACATGAATAATCCCAGCTTCCATTTCCAGATGAATGAAGAAAGGTAGAATCATCCAACAAAAAACACAAAACACATGAGATTAGTATCTATAGAAGTGTTTTTGTTGCTAGATAAGGTTCATAAGTATTTTATCCTCTGAATGTTCAAAAAACACAAATATGTGAAGATGTCAATGTTGTGGTGCTATCTGGTCTAATCTTGTTTTGTCAATGCGACATACCATAACCTTAGATAAAATTAATAATGCAAACAAAAATAGAAGACCTGTAGAAGTCTGGAAAATGACAATGACAGTAGTCCTAGATGCTCAAGAGAGATATTGTGGAATAAATGGATTGAGAGCAGTGGCCGTTGTTGGAGAAATGCCAAAGACTAGGTCCGAGCTTGCTATTGAAACAAAGATATAGAATGGAAACTATGAGATCTGAAATGGTATCATTGTATTTGGTCAATCTGCCGGTTTTTGAAAGAAAATGTCTCATATCTTGAATGGCCAAGACACGAATCAAAAGACTTTGGGATACACCTAAGTGGCAAAAGTATCCATGAAAAGTAGTGCTTCAATTTGTATTAAGAACTCGCTTCTAATTCCAAAGTCAATAAAGACAGGGCAATTTGAAGTCAGCTGGTTATCCCCTTCTAATGATAGTGCAAACATGGAAATTGTGAGGTGTTCACAGTGCCAGACAGACAGTGGTCCACGTAGTCAAAATGTCTTGGTATTGGCTGAATTGTTACCGTTTGCATGTGTGGACAAGGATATAAAAAGCAAAGTAGGAAAACAGTGATGATGAAACTGATAGCAGCAAGTGGCATAATTTCAGATTTTGCAAGCATACACCAATTGTCCACCCATTCATGCACTTCACTCACAAAATGACTATATACTATACACCCAGATTTTGTGGTCAGGTCAGTTTTTGTGGCAACAATGGTGTTATACCCAAGGGTTTCTGCATGCATGATCATGCTATTCAAGGATGCTTCATTTCTCTTCCAATTTCCTATCCGAATATCTTCAACAAAATACTAATTCAGTTTCTCTTTTTTGAAGTATCATAGGCGAAGTAATCTGCTGACTTGTATCATGCCTTAATCAGTCCTATTCAGACATGGTCAATTTACTGCTGATAAAATTTATCAGGTTAATGATGATTTGTGCTGATCTTAAATCTTACTTAGATTGTTAGGAGGGGGAATAGGGATGCATTGATCTGTGCTGGAATAGCTGCTTCCTGTTGTTTTTCTCTCAGAGATCATTCATACCACGAATCAAGTAAGTCTTCTGAAGTGAATAATATCAACTGTGGTTCTTCTCTTCGAACGTCGACGGTGGATAATACAAATACAGAGTGAAAGAAAGGGCAAAATTGGAAGAGATAATCTTAGTACACGTTTCTCATCAATAAAGCAAGCGTTTTTGTAAGATAAAGCAATTAAATGCAAGAGTGCTGAATTTTGCGTCATTAAAACTGGCAGTCAGAACAAATTATTCGAACCCCAAGTCTGATCCGTATTTCCAGGATCGCATTTCTCCTTTTGGTAAACTTCTCTCCGGTCAATCTTCAAAATGTCAAGACTGCTTGAAGCCTCTCGGAGAATTGTGACTGACAGTGGATCTGCATTTTTTCCTTCATCACATTGTAAATCATATAAATTTGGATTGCGTTGGTCCTGTTTAAACTTGAACTTATGCCCATCTCCGTGGCTGATTTGTAAAATGATTAGAGCAAGTACAAGTTTCGTATACCAACACATATCGCAAAACAATTACTTACGCATACAAAACTAATAAATTCTTGTATGTGTCAGACATAATGAGCTCTTGAAAAGGTGTTCCAAAATATTGACTTCGAGCATCGTCCATAGATGCATGTGCAAGTACAACAAGGGTCCTCATCCCTTGAGAAGAATACATAGACATACGATTCTTCACCCATACAAAATTGTTATGGACACGTGTAGCTTCATCGCCAACGAAATCCCCACCAACTTGATTGATGCCTACAAAAAGAACCTTATTGTAAAAGAATGCAAAGTTTGTTGCACTAGAAGGGTAGTGAGGTGAACTCCCATCATTATCCTGCCAATCATACTCCAGAGTGGATTTCATTTGTGGATCGCTAAATGTTCCAAAGCCATAAGGATTGGGACCGGTATTGATGCCCTCATGGGTCTTATTGCCATTTCCAAAATGATTCATCCATTTCCGAAAACCATTGCTGGGTCCGAAACAATCCACCCATTCATTGTCTCCCACTAGTAAGAATATATCTCGTGGGTCATAATGCAGAGTATTTGAGGGATGAGTGAAAATATTGGCAAGTTCTGAGTAGAAGCGCTCGAGACAAGGACCTGATCCTCGCTTAATATCACCTACGTGAATAATAAAATTATAAGGCTGCATAACAGCTGGGTCAAGGTCTCGTAGTTGTTTGTTTAGGCAATACCGTTCATCTTTGTCATAAGGAACTTTTGGTGTTAGTTTGGTCATAAGAAGAGATGTTGAGTCCACATAAAGTTTAAGGCAGGTATAAATGAGATTCATAGCTACTTACTATCTCCCATCATAACAAAAGAAATGACCACCTCATCATAAACAGTGGGTGAAGCAGTTGGACTCTTGTTACAAAAATCATTGTTAGAAAAATCAATACAAATCTTTAGTTAAAAAATGCATTCAATATGCTCACAATTGAAGGCGATGTAGAAGGTGACTTTGTTGTAGGTGCATCTGTATCACCTACTTGGGAGACCGGCTGGAAACCACATGAAATTTTAGAATTAAGGAAATATTAGGATGATGACAAGAATTTGTATGTAACTTACCTTGAATGTTGGCTGAAATCAAAGACATAAATGGCAGAGAAATTAGCTTTTGCAAGTAAGAAGATCCTCAGAGGTGAAATGTTTCAGCTTACTTTGGATGACCTTTTCGAAATCTTGGATGATTTAGATACGAAAGGACGTTTGGTAGGTTTCGCGTACTGGTTGGTGAAAAAGAAGGAGAAAATGAAGGCGCTTTAGAAGGAGGAGATGTTGGTTCTAGAGTTGGACTATTTGTTGGTGATTTAGAAGGATATTTTGAGGGCCAACGAGAGGGAGAATGAGATGGAACTGTTGTGGGGTACTGGTCCTGACTCGAAGAGAACTGCAAAACAGAAAATCATAAATAAAATAAATCCAACAAAATGTCATACTACGAATTGATCAAGAAGTTGCCTTCTTGCAGAACAGCTACAATCCATTTAATCAAGATTGCTGATTTACCGTAGACGGTGCTGGCGACGGCGAGAGAGTACTGACAGTTTGGGCCAAGGATGCTATTGCACAAAAGGCTGACACGAGACCGAAAAGTCGATTCGTTGACCGTTGTGTCGTCATGGTTGTAAACTTCGATATTGCGATTCACCATACGACGATCTAGCCGCAGGCGGCGGGGCGTTAAAGTCGATGATCCCCCAAACAGACACTCTCTTTTGCTCGTTCTCCGTCGTGTTCAATCTCAACATGGTCTCTCATGGTTCATGGTTCATCTGCGTCGGTTCTGCAAATGGACACCTTTTCAATTAGATTCCCGCCAAAAATGGGGCTACCACTCGCTACCCGTTTTTTTGTTTGGGTGTGTGGGTATATTATCACTTCCCGGAAATGACTGGTTGTATGGTTGGCATCCACTCTCTCACAGCACCCCACAAGTTTAAACTTCTTCCTTGTTTGTAAGTCAGGCACTCCGAACTTCAAAAAAGAGCCAATTCTTCACGCTTGCTTTCTGATCACCTAGCCACATGAAGTTGATGAAATACTTTCACCATTGCTCATATGCCAAGACCAAGACGACTATGATTCAAGGTCCAATAGAATATTATGTTTCATCTTGCTAAGCATCCAGGACAGATTTGATACAGCTCTTCAATACCCAATACCTCTGACTTATTTCCATGTATCGTTCCTTCTTATGATACCACTTTCTGAAATAATGCTAGGATTGAGTTGTTGTTGCTGGGGATGATAAACTCAACAAGACTTACATTGATCAGGCAACAAAACTTTGAAATCGTTTCGCTGATTCATTTGAAGCTGTTCAAGATGACTTCCAGTGCTAATGTGGCAGTAAGAGACTCAAGATATGTTTGTTCACATCAGCAATTTCAATTTGAAATCTTGTGGAATTAAAAAAGGAGCATGAAGTACTGATGCAAACCAGATCATCTTGCCCCATCAGAAAGTAACTTAATTTCATGGTCAAAATGTCACATGGGACTGGACCATTTACATTTAGCCTCCAGCTGAGTCCCTGAAAACCACCCCGTTCCATTCTCTTACATGTTGTATCAACTCTGATGATATTTGGTAATAGTAGTGCAGTATCAAATGAAATTGGTTAGAAAAGCTTTATTGTTATGAAAAGACACATCATGGCGGCAAGTTGGTTAATTGGACATATTGATTTGAATATTGATAATGAGAATTAACTTGCTTCACAATCTTTACATTATCTTGACTTAATAATTGTTGACTCTTAGAACCTCTCTCCTCACTCTCCTAGTTGACACTTTTAGTCACATAAAGGCCCTCATGGATTATGCCGTCATGGTTTTGGAGACGGTCATCTTCTTCTTTGGCATTATTTGTTTTTTCTGTTGTTTTGTTTTTGGTCTTAGCAGTGACAGTCTCTTAGTCTTACTCAGACATAGCAGAAAGTATAGAAAATGTCTTGCTGCCCCAAGATAAACTGACGAATGACACCTTTTATCCTATCTGTTTTTTGACATAACATCAGATCTAGCTTAAGACTATGAGAGCAGTTCTTTTTTCAAACAGTATTGGATGTGCTGGATGAACTTATTCTTGAAAGAATCTAATCCATCAACGTCAATGTCATCGACAGTGACAGTGGACCAGTGGAGATGGAAGGATAGATTAGAATGTTCCATGTCCATTCAAAGAATCTGTTGTTTATACACACATTATCTCTATTCTCTAAGACTGTGTGAAAAGAGGCTGATGGAGTGGCAGAGGCATTTGTTTCAGAAGATTGAGGTGTAGTGAGGATGAGAAGCGGAGCAGGCAGTAGCACCAGGGGGGCGTGTATAATAGGCTTTGATGGGGGATAACGCATATCAGAAAAGAGAGTTTGCATAATTTTGATCTCTCAGACAGTTCAATATCAACATGTTTAGGGGGGTAGTTTCAGGTACACCAGATAAAGACTAAGCAGAAGTGACACCTGGCTACAAGGTGGGCTTAGGCATGGTCTCAGGCAATCCCAGGTGGGGGCTCAGAATCGGCCATGGTTTGATGGGAGGAGGGTGATTGATGTGGTCGTTTTATTGTAATTTGAGAGGTTGAGAGGAACCATTTCAGTGATTAGGGTATCCTTTGAGCCAGTCAAGGAGGTTTGCGCTTCCCACAAATGGGTGGATTTTCCCCATTTTTCGGAATTACCCACCAAACCTGACCTCCCTTTTCATTCCCGGTCCGGGGGATGAACAAAATGAAAATGAAACAATGAAGACGAGGACGAGAGACGAGACGTTCCTTTCTTTTCAATCGATCAATCGAAGCTCATGAATGTGCATCTATCTCTCCATAATGCCTCTGCGCCTCTTTCCATTTATCGCGTTGGCATACACACAAAGTTATTGTAGAGTGAGTTCTCAATGCCTCATTATAATGAAATTTAAGATTATTCCTGACCGTTGCTGAGCGACTGAGAGCGATCGGCCGGCGCGGCCCGTTGCCAAAAGATGGTGATGATCGACGATGAATGAATCTCTTGTTGATGTTCGATTCGGTACACTTGGAGTGCCTGATGATGGCATCATATCCCAGGCGTCTCTAGTCGCTTGTAGCTCTCACAAAAGAGACAATAGCACAACCAACAACCACACCATGACCATCGCACAGACCCAACGACGACGCCTCCAGCTAGGAGAAGTAATAGGAGGTAGTCTCGTCGTCGTTTTGGCAGCTACGGCCTCACTGGCGATGCTTGGTTCAAATTATGCTAACAAACAAATATCGTCTGAAGAAGCTACTTCGCCAATGAAGAAGAAGGATGATGAGTTACCACCAATACTGTCTAGAGGAGGATTCTTGCCTTTCGTCCAGCCATTGCCTCCTTCATCGACGCCTTCTCTTCGTCCTTCCTCGTCTCCCAGTGAATCCATGCAGCCCAGTATGCTTCCCTCGACAAATCCCTCAACTTCCATGCAGCCTAGTATGCCTCCTTCAATTAACCCTACAACTTCTCCTTCCATCACTCCGAGCTCTCATCCCTCTCAATCTGCTCTCCCAACTCAATCAACCCTTCCTACATCTAGTATAAAACCATCATCATCTACTTCTCCATCATCAAATCCATCCTCTTCACCAACATCAAAACCGACCATCCCCAATAAATTCCGTCTACGCCTCTTCTGGAAGCAAGGGTACTACTGGCAAGAATCATATGATGAATCCTGGTTCTGCCTCGCCTGTGCCACATGTGATAATAACCTTTTCAGTTCGGCGTGCACCCTCCAAGAACAGTGTGAGGAGGGAATGCTACTTGGTTTGGTTGGATGTGAACCGGGAACGAATGGTAAAATCAAACCAGTGGAGTTTACGGTCAGGAGGAATTTATTTGACAAGAGAAACAGAGGAGATATGGTTTCAGTGTACCAACGTGATTTATGTATTGCTCGCCAGCAGAGAGATGTGACGTTGCAGAAATGTGATTCTGGTGATAAGTACCAGAGGTGGACGGGTTTCTATCCTGATAGAGAGTTTGAGTTGCAGCCTGCTAATATGAAGCCTGGTAAGAGGTGTTTGACACAGCATCATCATCCTAAAAGAGGCGAGAGGATTTTTGCAGAGCATTGTGAGAAGGCAAGGAAGGCTAAGACAAGTTTGTGGGTTGCTTATTGACACTGAGGTGGCAATGCAAGTAGTTGCCTTGATGTTATATGTTGTAGCGAATTTTGTTTTGTGTTACGCAGGTATATATGATATTGTCATCGGTTTAGGGATAGAGTTAATAATCTATTGGATTCATACATGCCATACCATAGCTCATCACTCCACATGGGAGGTCAGCTGTTCCAGCGAAGCTGGAATTAGGGCTGACCTC
>JALLAY010000998.1:0-11935 GCA_036939635.1 Cyclotella baltica
ATGAGCTCTGGGGAAGATCAGACATATTGACTGTTAGCTTTAAAAGCAGTGAGAGCAGCTAAAGAGCTATGAAAAGAAAGCCAAGCGCTACAACATCAGGGCAGTTAAAGAACATCGGTGGTAATCTTATTACTCCTGTACCAACAGGAGGCTTTGTCTTCTAGATAGTCCTTATTCCCCGGGATTAATCCTAGATAGAAGAGAACACTCTCTTTGGTGACCCCTGGCTGCAACACTGTTTGGTTTATTCTCAGCGTATCAAGACTCCACATAATGCTGATTAATTTATTATGTTGTTATTGTTATTGTTAGCATGATTCATTTTGCTTCGTGTATTTAAGGTTTGTTTCTTGTTGATTGTAGGTTGGTGATATGGTGATGTTTTTGATGAATTTTGTGCAATTTTTGTGCACAGAACTGACATGTTCTGAAGAAACAGATGATTATGAAAGGTTAGTTGGAGAGGATCAAATGAACCTTGTTGTCCATAATGACGGACAGACCAAACCTGCCTGCATTTGGCCTGGCATATTTTTTGGTAAGAATAACCATTGCTAAACTCTAGATTCTTTCAATCATCATCAAGAATCAGGACTGCATTCAGAATTATCTAGTTGATACATGCGGGCATTCTTAGCCTTAGCTGAAAGAACTTACTCTGGGTGGACAAGAAACTGACCAAATCCCACAATATATTGCTAAAGGATCAGGGGTTTGTGAAGTTTTTTAAAACTTATTGGGATAAAGTGAGTCAATGATGTCATTACTTTAAGTTTTGCTGATTTGTCACAGAATCAAATTTACCCACTGTATTCTTCATACTGACAATTAAAGATAATTCATTGTATGTGATTGAGAATGAACACAATTGACCGTCACCTCTAAGCAAGGGGTGAATGAGATAGAAGGCCATGATAGAGTCATATGGTAATGGGACATATGGCTTCAACAACGGAGGCACCCATGGACCATCCATAGAGCCATTATGATATGTCTGAGGAAGTATAAAGACAGGTCTTACCTTTTATCTCTGCTGCAACAAAAATAAACACTGAGCTAGCATGTGTGTGTTGCTTAGAAGACAACAATGCAAATGAAAAATCCTAAGTTGTGGAATTTGATAACTAATACCTTACTGGGATAGAGATACATGACTAAGTGCATATCATCATATATCAATTTCTATATTTACACATTTACCTCTACTTATGTTAGAATTAGATATGAGCTATCTTGCCCAGAGATGTAGGGTGCTCCTAACAATGAAAGAGCCGGGGAAGATGTACTTGTGTTATTCCTACATGCAGCCACATTCATTCATGAGATGTAAAGCAAACAATCACAACTAAATAACCACGGGCTAACTTGGACTAGCATGAGCGATAAATGCTTGCCACATAAGTATGACTCTCTTCAATGCACAAGGTAAGCCTTATAGAAGAGAAGTCATCAGACCATGGTCAATTTCTTGCTCTTGTATTGATCTGATAAAAGTCTCATCATCTTCCGTTGAATCATCTTCAAAAAACTGTGCCCATGGGCTGTCCTCAGCAGGCTCTCCATCAAAAATACGAAATGAAAGAGGAGGCAAGGATGTGATACGCCTTTTCATTCGTTTTGCATTCTCTCTGATATCTGAAACAGTAGTATTCTGATAATGCCTGTCTGACTTGTCAGCAAAATATCCTGACAAATCTTTCAACTCCAGGTCAGGCTTTTGAAGTAAAAAGTAAATGACCATGAACACAACTCCTTGTGAAGCTGACATGCATGCTCCAACCATATTCATGTAGTAAACCCACGTTGCTTGAGTTGCCATGTTCACCGACATTGCAATGAGTGGCAAAAAGTAGCCATATGAAAAGAGGAATAAGTACAGACCAGTTTGTTCTGCAACATCTTCGTTTCGTCTCTTTCGGGCAGATTCAATGAGACGTCTCATGCCTGCCGCTTCATCAACTTGATTTTGGATTTTCGAAAAGTTGAACCACAGATGCAATATGCTACATGTTCCGATAAGAAAGTAAACCAGTACCAGACATCCAATGACTGCGTTTTTCTTTGTCGGCTCATCGTAATGCAATCGATGACGGGTTATCGAGCAAAAAGGATTTGGTTCCCCGGGAGTTGACATGTTTAGAACCCCACACAAAACTAAAATTGTTACGGGAGGCACATAGGCCCACAAATGTATGTATTTTTCCAGCCACTTAATCTTCTCTTGGTGAAAATTGTTCTTTACAGCAACAAGGCCATACAAGCCAAAGGATGCATAATACGCCGCCAACGCCAAATACACTGTTAGAAAGAAGACACCCTGTACCACACACGTAGTCATGTTTCCCGCCGATCCTACAAAATCACAGACCGTAGGCAATGCCCAGCTCCCCCAAAATATGCAAATGGAAAGTACAAAGACATTGGCGAATGCAGCAAACACGAGACGATGGTACATTCGTTCACGCTTTTCCGGATGCTTCTTTAGGAGGTAATAGAAGACATAGATCGAGGATAGAATTGATAAAGCCGCGAAAGGCTTTGGGGCGTAGGCCAACGCTCGTTGTTGTGGTATGGTTGCAGTATTGCTCATTGATTGAATTGAGATGAAATTATTATGGTGTGATCGTCATGGGGTGAGATGAATGATGGTGGGCTTCCTTTCGATCTTATCGCCATCGTATTGCACATCATTCCAGAGCGGATTTTGCCATGAAACCAAGATAGAGGATCATGGTGGGTGGTGGCGTGGGCACGCTTGCTTGGGCTTGGGAGAGGTTCATGACATAAAGTATGACATCATAAAATGGCGGGAAAATTGAATAGATAGTTACTTATAATAGATGTATGTAGGTACGTAACCGACCACCTACCGCGTGCGCGCGGTTCGCCCGCCCGCTGCGCGCCCTGCTTGCTTTTCTTCCTGTCGGAAAGGACATAAGACAGGGCACAGCCGTCACGATCGCAGATTCAAAATTTTGATTCCAAACGGCATAAGTAAAAGCAAAGCCGCTACCTTCCATGTCAATTAGTAACATTCCGTTCATCCAAGTTAATGTAGAATTCTTTCGAATAAAAATGATATCTTGAAAATATTTTCAGAAATAAAAGGTATTTTTAAACGTCATGTGTATCATCTACACCCTCGCATAGATGGCAATGAATCGAACCATGGCATGATCACCCATCCACCCATTAATTACCACCCCCACCCACACACATCTCACCCTGACGAATCATGAACCATGAGACTCGCGAGAGCAAACACAATCCCCTTCGAAAGTCCCCGCAGACGATGGCAGCAAGACGTTGATCCGTCTTGCAAATACACAAAGAAATCACCTCGCACTCGTTTTGCCATGTCCTCTTCTCCTTCAGATTGCAAATCGGTTGAATCACCTAACGCCTTGCGAGGGAAGAAGCTCAGCTTCGATGAGGCTATTTATGTGAGCCACGGTCGGATGCAGAGGACCAACAGCCACGCAGGAAGTAGCAAACGTAAACGGCTTGCACCCGGAGTCCTTCTCCTGCTGCTCCCTTTCTCAATACTACACTTGTTCATTTCTCACAGGTATGAAACCAAAGCTAAGAAGGAACGAGAATTAGATGTATGGAACCTACTCCAGAAGGATTTAGACACGTTAAAGAAGAGAGATGTTAGGCGTAGAGAGAATATAAATAATGCGGCAAGAAGAGTTAGGAAATTGCCATTCGTTCCAGTACCAAAGTTGAGAAGAAAGCCATTGAAATTGCAGACAAGGCCAGCCAGTAATTCAGCTCAACATTCATCATCTTCATCTACTCGTGTTGTTAGTTTGGATTATGGGCAAGTTAATTTGCAATCCAATCAGAACGAACTGAAATCCTGGCTGTTTAATGCAACCATCAATGATCCATCTGACGATGAACCAGACATGATGAAAAGTCAAACTGTGGTGTATGACAATGATCAAGAATGTGTACCAATGGCAGATTGGCAGACAACTTTTCACGTGAGAACCTTTAAAGTGTCGATGTTATGCAATTGCACCTAACCATTCTCACATGTTCATTTGATATTACAGCCCACGTGTAACTCAATGCACGAGATTTCTGTATCTGGTTTATTGGATGGATCAGCATTTCACTTGGTGAGCAGTAAAGGATTTTGGAGGAATGCATGGAGAGTAAATATTACTAGTGATGCCAATTTTGGCCAAGATAGGAGTTTGGACAAGAGTGAAACTAATGAGTTTATTGTGCTCAAAAGTCTCAAGTAAGTGACTTATGCAATGTTTTACACCTTCTTTTACTGATGAAATGTTAACCTTATCTTTTGCAAAGGTATGTTCACGCTCCCAACGACGAAACCTTTGAACTCTCCCGCGTGGATGCCGTGTCTTTAGACCAACTCACAAAAAGTAAATTCACAATCAACATATATGGCTTTTGTGGCACATCGTCCCTCCAAGAATTTGCCTCCGGTGATCTCAAGGGGTTGCTACCTACCTTGGAGCCAAAAGAGAAGCTGGAAATGGCAATGTGGGTTGCAGAGGGGGTAGCTGAGGTGCATGCAGTTGATTTTGACAAGCCTACGAGTGGGGACATGAATAAGACTTTGAGAGTGCCAACTCTGATTCATAATGATATCAACATGGACAATGTATTGCTGGGTCGGAGAGATGGCATTGAGGTTCCTCTATTAAATGATTACAATATTGCGGTATTTCGTAAGAAGGATGCCAAGACAGGAGAGCCTTGTCCTTTTCGTGGAAGATTTGCTAATCCTCAGGTGAGTATTCTCTTTTGGCATTTGAGATCGGCAAAAAAATCACTGTTGTGCCTAACAAAACTCTGTTCACAGTGGATGTCACCAGAGCAGCAAGAACGATCCGAAGACGAGCTTTCCACAGGATATCTAAACGAGAAGATTGACGTTTATGCACTTGGTATGTCACATATTTTGCTCAGCTGGCAATTTCATTAAACTTATCTTATTTAACAAAGTTCTTCATGGCTCGATCCTATTGCAAAGGGAATATTTTGTTCAAGGTCGCGGTGGGCAACAGTCCATGGAAGGTAAGACAATTCAAGTTGATTTGCTCGCCAAGTATACTGAGTGTACTTATAAAACAACAATCCGAACCTGTAACAGGCTGACTACAAAGCAAGCAAAATTACGCCCGAGCTTAAAGGCAAAATTGCTAGAGCAAAGCTTCGTGGAGCCAAACCTAAAGTACCACAAGAGATCAGGAACACCGATGATGCCAGTATCAAGGCAGTACTGAATGCTATGGATTGGTGTTACAGAAATGACCCGAACCTAAGACCGACTGCGGCTGAAATAGCAGATGGACTGAGAACTGCACTGCTCACATTGGAGACAGAGGGAGACGAGGGGAATAGTACTAACGAGAATGCGACGATCTCAGATTGAAAATGATGTGGCGATTCAAGATTGTAGTTTTTGTAGAGTAAAAAAATGGGAAGGTTAATCCGAATGTTATGTTTAACCAAGCTTCACTTTGAAACGAACTTTATTTGTTTGTTGCCGAGAGGCTTCTGAGCTCTTATGAGCCTATATAGGCTATCATTTTGGAGTGAGCACATTATTTGCGGATCTATTTTGCCTTCGCCTTCTCATTTTTTTCATCGATGCTTCTTCCGAAGATACTCCGCTGTTGCTTTGTGGTTGGTTGTAGCCTGAATCACTTGGGGTGATTGCTGAACGGGGTCCAGCCTGGACGTCCACGTTCAAAATACCTTATGGTAGGGACTCGGATAAAGAAATGTACAGCTGCAACTGCGCCTCTCGGCCGAATAACAGTTCTATCTGCATGCTGGATTGGGTTGCTTGGTTGGGCACTTACAAAGTGAAATGGGGTCGTGCGATTGCATAGAACGGTGAATAAAGTGCCATAATCATTTTGGTTTACGTTTTGGAACTGTTACATAAACAACAACCTCATCACTACTTGGTACTTATCTGAAAAAGTATAAGTAAAGATGCAATTCAGAGCTCAATCTCAATCGCCACCGCCAACCATCGCCACGCCTCCGCCAGGCAGAAGAACTACAATCGTGTCCATTCCTCCAACTCCCCAACGGAATCATCATGCAGTGCGCAACAATGACACTGTTGTGCCGATTTACTTTCCTATCAGTAATTCTATTCTAGGCGACGACTGCGAGCACAGCAATTTGAGCCAAGGACAGACCGGCAGACTCGACTCAATCAACCAGCAACTCGTGCCACGTATCGGCATAAGACAACAAAAACGAGAGTTGATTGAAGTAGAAAAGAAGCGCTTCCAATCTGGAACATCTTCAAAGAAGCGAACTCTTAGTATCCAACTTAAAGATATTCCGCCGCCACCGTTGGTGCGTCCAGAACCTCCTCAGCAAATGGAAGTCGATGAATTAAAACCCAGGATAGCAACAGAAAGTAAAATGAATGGTCTGACAGATATGTCCAAATCAAAAGGAAAGAACGCATTCGCCAAGTCGGCGTGAATGTTAAGTGTGGCTCGCCAGCGAAAAAGAACAGAGGAATAGAATGATTCCTGTAAATTTGTAAATGTATTATTTGTGCATGTAGATAAATGAACATTAATTGAAGAAATGATCCATCTAAGTATCATATTATATTGATTTCATTATTGCCAGTCAGAACTCTCAGAACATAGGGCAGTAAGTTAACCAAGAGGTTGACTGTGGAACAAAATCTAAATGAGAGATTCCTCACGTAAAGCTTGTCACTCATTTAAGAAGTTCAAGTATTGTAAATACTACCATCATTGATCACGGGATTGGCAGCATCCCCTGATGCAGGAATGCATAGGTGGTGTTCATCTTTCGACAAACGGGTACAAAACATGTGAGTAGGATTAGGACCAAATATCATTACTTTAGAAGTTCTCATCCTGTATCCTGTGTTCAATTTCAATTGAATTCAAACCCATGAAAAGTGAAACTACTTGGTGACAGCAAAACGGACCATTAATCTAGCTATCATGATCGACTATCGTACTTATGATCAACTATGGTCGTAAGTTACAATGCTGAAGTAATACTGAAAAAGTGGCAATGACAGACATCTCATAGTGCGAAATAGTAAGGACTATGCTAAATGGATCAGCGGTATTAATTACCTTATCATTGGATGTGTGGTGTCCCCATTTGCTTTAATCCACATATGAAAATGTTTTGGGCTCTTACTAAATGAAGGAGAAGCTGCCGACTTCTTTCAGGTTCAGGCTAGAGCAAAAGAGAATTTGTTCTTGTTTTCGGAATCGTCGCCGTCGCCGCATACTCTTGGCTGTATTGTGGTATGCATTTGTGAGTAAGATAGAGACCAAAGAAATTGAAATCCTTAGAAAATTTCATCACAGTTGTTGCACCTAAGCCCAGGCCAGACTTGTGAAATCTATGTTAATGTCCAAAAAGACTATGTTGGATGATCAATCTACTGAATGGTCTTGGAGTGCTCACTATTCTTTTTGTCGTGCCTATCCATCTATCACGAAGCACAAGACTGTCAAAACCTCACCGCAATGCTTGATCAACGAGCAATGCATTCACTGCATTGTCAACACCATAGAGTTACAGTTACAATTATTCTTAATGAAGTCCAGCACACAGTCACCGCCCTCGTCGACCCTGACTTCCTTAGGCAGGACTATTTTGTCTCCACCTCCTCCACCCGGGCAAAAGCATCCTATGCCTAGCAAAGATGACGTGCCAGAGTTCCTTTTGTCCGGTCAATCCGTTCTAGGAGTCAAATGCGAGCTCGACAACATGCTTCAAGTGCATAATGAAGAACATATCCAATTCAAGGAACTACTGCTACCGCAGATCAATATAAAGCAACGGAAGCGTGGATATATACGCAAAAGTGTAATTTCTTCCACAAAGCCTCTCATCAATATCCTACCCCTGCCACCGCCGCTAGTAGTGCCAGAAAATCCTCAGAAAATGACCGAGCTTCACGTTGGATTAAAAAGTATTGCGTTGGATTCAGGGAAGGAAACAGATGGGACGGTAAAAGTGGGACCTAAAAGGAGTGCATTCGCAAAATCTGCATAGAATTGCTTTGCCTTTAGAATATCTTGTACAGGACAAAACTAATTCGTAAGTTTTGAATGCTATACTGTGTCAATCATCGCAGGCCTTGCACTATTTCGTAATAGAATAAGCTTTAGCCATAACAGCGAATAGTCTCGTCAGCTCCTTTCTTGGCACTTTGTCCGCCCTTCAACAAATACTGCTGGTGATATTCTTCTGCAACATAAAATTCTGATGCTTGTTTAACTTCAGTCATCACCTGCTTTCCACCACTTACATCCAACCTCGCCAACAGATCCAGTGCCGTTTCCTTTTGCCCATTGTCATGAAAGTAAATCCCATGCCTGTACTGTGTCCCTCGATCGTTTCCAACCTGATTCAGCTTGTATACATTATCTCCTAGACGGTCAAGTCCCAATTGAACCAAGGCACCGTATGTTACTATGTTGGGATCATAGACAACTCGAATGGCTTCGGTGTGTCCAGTGGTGCCTGTGCATACTTCTTCGTAGGTTGGATTTGGCTTGTAACCTTGAGTGTATCCAACTTGCGTGGAGATAACTCCTGGCATTCTCTGATAGGCAAGCTCTGATTATCAGTTTGAAGAAAATGAGAAACAAATAATTAACATGATGCATGAAAAAGAAATATAGCTTCCAGCAACTAATCTAACATACCTCCACCCCAAAAGCACCCCAAGGCAAAAGTGGCTACTCGGTACCTCCCATTCACTTCACTCTCTTCCACCTCTACGAACCCCCAATCTTGAATACCCTCCTCAACACTTTTCAAAGTAACATCAACTTCGTACTCACTCCCTGCCAAAGCATGATTGGCATCACACACCCACTCATCCTCATTCATAGAAACTATTTTGCATTCCACATCCCCAAATGCCAATTTGGTACCAATACCAATCTTAACCAAAGAAGTATCCACATCACCAATTTGTGAAGTTGGAATTGCAAATTTCAATTCAGGACGGTAGGGTCCATAACCTGCATCTAGGACTGCTGATTTTACAGTCTCTCCGGGACTCATTGTGGAAAGTAGTTCATGCAGGGATGGGATGTAATGTCCCGCATTTAACATGAGTTGCAGTGTACCAGATGTGTCAAATAGAGGTTCTACGTCTTCATTACTTGTAGATTGAAAACGATTAAGTGTAAATGTTACAATATCTCCTGCCTTAGGCTTACGAATTAAAGTTTTGGCAGGTGAAGCAGAGGTTGTTAAGGAGTTAGTAATTTTAGGAGTTGCTGCACATTCCTCTCCTACTTCGTTGGATAGAAATAGGGAGGAAGATTTGTGTATGGAGCAAGCTCTGAGGAGTAGGTGCCATCGAGTTATCTTGTTTATGGGAGGTGCGTGCCACGCTGTTGCGATGCACAGGCTGTTTAGGATGATAATGAAAGAGATAAATCCCATTGTTTCCAATGTGTTTCTATCTGTTTCTATGACATTTGCAATTTGCAATTTTGACCGAGATTGAAGGCCGACCAAGTTTTGTGGGTTCAAACTATTTTTCTAAAAAAATTTGAAAAAATATTTATTTTTTGTTTATTTGTTGTTGTTGTTTTTATTTTGCAGAGCTAGATAGAGGATAAATTTGTTTTTTGTCACAGATATAATTTGTAACAGATAATTTTTGAGTGAACTGCTGTNGCTGTGTGCCATGCTGTTGCGATGCGCAGGCTGATTAGGATGATAATGGAAGAAATAAATCCCATTATTGCAATTTGCTATTTTGCAATTTTGTCCGACGGCTGAACCATGACAGACCACGACCATCGAGTTTAGTGGTTCATACGGTTGTTTTTCTAAAAAAGCTATTTATTAGTTGTTTTTGTTTGTTTTTGGTCAAATTCAAACAGGAGTGGGCATATTCACCCTCTTTCTATCAGATAGAGCAGGGACTTCCTAGAGAGGACATCAATTCTTCTTTAACCCATAAAGGCTTTGTGATCCAGCATAGTCTCCCAAAAGTTATGGGGGGGCACAACTTCCACACAAGAAGAATGATTTTTTGAAGGGAGATGAACAACACAATTCTTACATGTAACAAAAGAAATGAAGATATTTCAAACATAAAATTTATAATCCATGTAGAATATATAATAAATGTCCACAAGTAAAATACCAGAGGATGTGGAGGGGACAGTATGCCACATGAAAATAATGCATCTCAGCATAAAAGATAAAAGCATTTTGTTTATGATAAAGGAAACCCAAACCCAAGCATAAAAAATGAGACAAATTTTCCCAATTTAAATGGTAATTATTCTCAATTGCAAATGGGAGACTTAATCAAGACAATGGAACTTGTTCCGCTCAAGATCAATTTCATTGTTGAGCTTGTTTACTGTTGCCTTCTATTGGTGAAGTGTTGTGGCTACCTGGCACGCGTGTTTCAGCTCTTAAACAACATTGGCATACTCATCTTTGTTTTTTTACAATTTGTCTTGAAAACTCAATACCGATCTCTTTTTTAAATAAAGAATTGGAATTCAGATTAGATAGACTTTTGAGAGATAGTGACATATCAATTAACTAGCATTGCAATACATTCACAACCCAAATAGGACACCCGGATCAGAGACATGATTGCTGCAGGCAAAGGATGCAACAAAGAATATTTGGTACAATAGATGTGCCATTTTGACACGATCAACCAGACCTACCAGGAGTTCATGGAAGGTCCATCACCGATAAGTGGGTGTTGACTGCGAGTTCTCTGACAGCTACGGATCGCGAGAGTGCTCGCATGGACCACTGCCAGTGCCAGTCTCACCCTAACATATGCAACCATATCCAAATACTCCCTATTCCACTTGCTAGCAAGCACCAAGACAAGTTTTTGCCAGGGTTAGATATAAGTAAAAGACAGTTCAGTAAATAAGTATAAAGTTAGAAAAACTAAGCTAAGTAAATCCATTTTCTCTTACTTATACTTACCCATTTTTCTTCACTTGTACTTGTACTAAACTTAGAAATTACCCCTCATAGAGATAGATTAATCACTTAGGTTTACTTGTATTTTCATAACAATGCAAATGCTTAGGTTTACTTAAACTTGAATTTTACTTCTTATTTAATTGTTCATGATCACCAATCAATTTAATTTATGACATATTTCTATTGGAATGTAGTGTACAGTATATTTAGCGCCAAGTTTAAATATCTTACACATTTGCATTGAAAACACAATTAGAAAGCAAGATGTGAATTTCCAGAACCTTCATCTTATGATTCTGATCTGACTTATTGATCCAACTTTCTAATGCTCATTTTTTCTTGTTGAGAAGTTGAAAGATGGGGGTAGAAGAGATGACATGAAAAGATAGGAGAGGAAGAATTTAATGAACTAAGACTTGGAACCTGAGACACTTGAGGGTGCGTTTCCATGAATTGAAGTAGATAGTATTTGTTAATTATGAACATGCATTGCTAGAATAGCTGTTGTTAGATCACAAAAATTTGAAAAAGATAGAGCATCAATTTAGCAATCAACTCACACAAAGACATAGGTCTTGGCCTCAAGAACAAATTCAATTCATTTATTGCCACACCTTGCTCCATTGATCCTCAATTTTAATGCATAGTAAATATGAGATTGGTACAGAAAAATGAAAAATTGTTTAATTGAATCAAGACTCTCATCACCAAAGAGAAAGAGAGTATTATTTATCAAAAAAATGGCTAGAAGTTTTGAGTGCTAAGCTGTGGTGATGAATAGGATGTTAGTTATGGTTAGCATAATACAGAAGGAGCAGCAATTAGGGCAGGAATGAAGAGAAAAGAGTGGTGACTAGCAACAATGAGGGAGGATTGGTTGCAGAAGCAATTCAATGGAAACTGCTGAATGCCACTCGTCTAACCGGTTAGACAAGTGGCA
>JALLAY010000999.1:0-11898 GCA_036939635.1 Cyclotella baltica
TCCAATTTGCTTAAAACTCCATCTTATCACTAACTAATCTCACCGAATCTAACATATTGAATGATCAAAGCTTGAATGAAAGTGATATCGGTGAATGCGTAAAGTGGTGGCAAGAGTGTGAGTGTGGATTTGAATGAATGATGCATGGGTGACAAAATGGGCAGTATCAACTAAAGTGTGAATAGATTGTTTGGTTTGGAGTATGATCAGGTGTTATGGTTGGCTGAACGACTGAATGTTTGAACAACGGTGCCACGGCAATATGATGCCCGGTTTATGTCTAGGTAGATATGCATAATTACCTAATTTTTAAACCTGTTTGTTTGTTTGTTTGTTTGAAACAACATGGATGTTGATCATAGCTGTGGAAATAGTTTATTGGTGACAACATTGATGAGGTATGAATAAGGTGGCTTGGCTATATGTAGAGTGTTATTTTGCAAGCAAGGGTGGCATGGAGTCATTGATAGTGTTGGATTCAGAAGAGGTAGGTGAAGGTATGATTATAAACTATATTTTTATTGAATTTAATATTGTTTCATATGTTAGTGGAGCAAGACTGTTTTTAATTACCGAGACTGCTTTCCCTCTAAAGCAACCTTCTGTGCCTATTCACATCATGTATCTC
The DNA here is from genome assembly GCA_036939635.1 of Cyclotella baltica. Taxonomy (NCBI): domain Eukaryota; phylum Bacillariophyta; class Thalassiosirophyceae; order Thalassiosirales; family Thalassiosiraceae; genus Cyclotella; species Cyclotella baltica. The sequence goes on from JALLAY010000999.1 coordinate 629, forward strand.
AAGTAAATATACCCAATCCTTACTTTTAGAACAAATATTCAAGGATCATCGTTAAATAAGGGGGTCATCCTCTAATTGAACCAAAGACCTGTTGTGAAGGCTAACTGGTAAATTCTGTGGCCAGTACCCAGACGTGCTGTGTCCTGGACACTCCAAAGTTATCTAGTGTCTGAAGTACTACAAGGGTTGCAATAGGTCCTGTAAGATAGTGGTCAACGTATTTTGCCTTTCCTCATTTGGCATAGATGTACACATTTAATAGTTGGTTCAGTATATTCTGAACATGATGTAATATGCTGACATTAGGGCATGTTGCCATGTACAATAAGTATATGCACCTCTTCCTGGTACTACTCCTGATCTATAATGGACAGAGGGTTCCATGAAATGAAGACATCCAAAACATCTCTAAACAACTCCAGGTGGATCGACATTCTGATATTGATCCTCTTCAAAAGTCACTGGTGCCAATTCCACCTGTCTCGGCAACCCAGTGGCCGTGCAACATGTTCCTCGATATGTTTCAAAATCAGCCGTATGCCTTCCCATCTGACAAATAGTACACGGCATGCAAAGTGTGGCACACAAACAATCTTCGCAACCCACACATCTCTCCTCTGGTATTTCGTATTTGTCACGAATCGATTCACGCACACTCTTGGTGAGATTAACCATGTGACACCAAGAAAGGATATTGAAGGCAATCAGTATGGAGACATAGATAATCCCAATGTCCATTCCGCGTTCCCATCTGACTCGAAACATGAAGAGTGCACTTGAATTCATTGCTAGCCAGAAGGTAAGCATGACAGACATGTTGACGCAGGATAAGCCACTGACGATTTTGTTGGCAGGTTCACCATTCCAGTCAAGACCTGTTCTTGTCATGATTTGTCCCAGTGCAACTGAGGTAGACAAGTGAAACATGTACAATACATTAAGTACTGGATGGAAATACATAATAGGCAAGTACAATAAAAAAATACTCACTGCATGGAAAAAAGATGGTATTTAAAAACAACGGGTGGAACATCCCATGAGTGAAACAATCACAAGTCTCATCTCTCCATCCTCCCAGAGGCACTGGAATTTCAATTGTCTCAAGTTCTCTCATGGTACTAACAAATCGTTGACCTTTCGTCACTCCTCCCTGATAAATTCAGATTCACATGTTCAGAGTGATGTGAGCATGAGATATAGTTTGAAAGTAGTGTATTGTACACAGGAAGGAACAGAGCCTCACTAAAACTCACCGGAGGAACCGTAGCCAAAAACTTCCGATCACCCAACTGAGCCTCAAACATATACCCCCCAGGCAAATCACTCGGAGCCACACAATCACAAACCGGTAATTCCTCCTGCTTCGCATTCGACGGAGCCGTAGCCCGATAAGCCCCCACAATATCCACCTGGGCCTCCATCACCTGATCCGGAGGAGTGTACGACCCCTGAACCTGTTGGGGTTGTGCCGAGCCCAAGCCCGCCTCTTCTCTCATACGCCGGTTGTTTTCTAGATACTCCTCACGAGAAGGTATTTGTGGCGTGATGTAATGTTGTTTCACCTTGTGATACATGTTGGCATTATTTTCCACGACGTATTGATACGGATCAGTCGGGCTGTTGGTGTTGTTGTTTGCGGCTCCAACACTGGCTGCAATTGACGCATTGCGAATCTGTTCTTCTCTGCTGAGGGCTACCAGTCTTTGGCTTAGTTCTTCTAAATGCTTCTTCCAAAAGGTTACGGCTTCCGGAGTGACTGAGCCCCTCATTAGGAATTTGGTTTCGTTGATTTCTGCCATAATCTGTTGTCTAGCCAGGGATTCGGCCGTGTCTTGATAATATGAGTCTGCCCCTGGTGTAGAGAGAGCTCCGGCAGAGGGGAGAGTAGAGTAGTCGACAAAGAGGTTGGGGTTTTGTTGATTGGTGGGTGAAGTTTGTGACATGGGAGAAGCCAGGCCGAAGCTTACACCGTTGGGTGAGGTGGCTGTACCATATTGATTGGAGGGAGGGTCTCGGCTGTTCGATACAGGATGCGATTCGGGTGGAGTGTCGTTGTAAACTGGATACTGCTCATTGCAAACAAATAAAAAGTGAAATCAAAATGGGACGTATACATAAATTAAATAACTATAAGTACACGTCTGAGAGACAAATGATCAAACAATACAGAGTAACTTACAGTCTTGCCATGCCCCTTCCCCAAATCCAACAAAATATTCTTCTCCCTATCCAACCCCAACATCTGACACTGCAACGACAGCTTCCCCAACGGCTGATCGCCATCACAATTCTTCAATCTGTACCTCAATGCATCCACAAATGCCCTTCTAACAGAATGAGGAAGCATCTGTGCAAAAAACTCCACATCTGCCTCAGACACCGTGTAATACGACGAGTTGGCGGATAATTTCGGTAACAAACGATCCGTTACGAGTGTAGCCACCACGTGATAGGCGTTATCGTTATGTTTAAGGTCTAAATCCGTAGGCGAGGATTTACCCGCCTTAGATCCAGCAACTGAAGAAGCACCCGCAGAACTCGGAGCATAAGTGTCATTACGAACATATTCCGCCGTTCCGGGGACGGGATTTTCTCGCGGTGTTGCCGGAACGTCGAATGTTGTATTAGAGTTATTGCCGGCCGCTTGTGTGGTGGCGGAGTGCATGGCGGCGTCGCCTTCACCCATTCGACGGCTACGGGATGTGGCGGCGGCGCGGCGGGCGTTGTCGATTGCCGAATTGGCCATGGCTACGGCTGCGGATGCGTGGCTTATTGATGCGTCGTCCATGATTCTGTTGTTATTGATTATTGGGCTGGAATTGGAGATTGTCTTGGGTGTATGCCTTGGCAGTTATTTTACTTTAGTTAGAAGAAGTTGAGGGTTATCTATATCAGATGAGACATGAGACGGTGCAGGTGCCAATCGCCATGGTTGTTTCGATCAATTTTGGAGTTGAAGAGGTGGAATCAAACGCACAAGATGTGTCTCTCATGGCGGCACATTCAAAATTGGCGAAAAAATGTCGAGCAAAAACTGTGCCATCCGAAAACACAAGACTCGTTTGTTGGATTTTTGCTTCCACACACGAGTGTGTTTTGAATTAAATTGCCGTATTTCACTTGTTTTATTGCTATTTTTTGTCTTTTGTCGACAAAATTGGCGGTGGAGTTGGGTGGAGATCTACATACCCCTACAGCCGTTTTGAAAATTTTCTCTTTATTGTTTTGGGTACATATATGTACCTGATTGGCAGTATGAGGTGATGGTAAGATTATAACTAATACATTGGACTCTGGATTCAACCTGTTTACCAATGGAAAGAGCAACCTTCCAAAAATATGGTATTCTCTGATTATTGATCAAACAAAAAACTCATCATTTTACAGGTAATATTGTTCGAAAACAAACCCTTGTGGCATTGCAATGAGCCCAACTCAATGATCAACTACCCTAATTGTTGTACAATGTGTATCTATCCTGCGCACAGCTAAAAAGTACAGTTTGCGATTGATATTTTGACTTTGTGCTTGTGTAACTTTTGTCACAATATTTTTCACAGTCCCCAACTTTTGTAGCCCAAGATTTCAGCTTTTAAATGGTATTCAGTCTACGCTGCCACAGCTGATTCAGTGGCCGAATTGTCCCCCCCCAACTAACAGCGGACAACAGGACATACAACGAGAGCTTCGATCAGAAGGAATCATTCGGATCCACCATATATTGCCCATGATCCACCAATTTGTCAGCCATGGCATCCAAAAAATCATTAAAATCCGTCCAAAAATTGCCAGTCATTGAAGTCAACAGCTCCTACAACACCACCAACAGCCGCTGTCACCCTTAACACCTCTTTTCCTTGACCATCCTTAGGGGTGGCTAATGCGGCTACACCATCCAGTCCGCAGGATAATAGGCATCCTATGTCAACATCTGCCCCAAAAAAACACATCAAAAATAGCTACATCACCCCCGCACCGACTGCCACATCCAATAATGCATCCAAACAACCACCAGTTAAATCCACCGCCACCACTACCAATCCATCCCACAGTCCAATGGATTCTACCATGCCTTCCAACTGTCAGGAACAGCCCCCACAGCCGTCTAATGCGTCCACAACCACTCCCCACTCCCTCAAAGATTGACAATTACCCAACGCCGGCGGAGGCCAAGAACTATTCATCACCTCTTCTCCCAAAAGAGTATGTCAACCATCCTTATCCCTTATTTGGACAATATGATAAGAAGCAACAGTTCAAGAATCCCGCCCACATCAAGGAGTGGATGCACATGGTGCATCCAATTCCATAGAGAGAAACTTTTTTGGTCCTGTATTTTTTCGGTCCTGGGTCCTGTGAATAAAATCCAGGACCCTGATGCATCCAATTCCATGTACAGGCTTGCGATGTCCCAGCCTGGTGGTGCACCGCCTGACACGACTACAGAGACTGTCAATGGTCTATCAAGGTTCAACTCTTTCAGTATTATTGTATTCTTCTTGACTGACCCTGATGCTACAGATGAAGAAGTCACAGAGCGTTTTTCCAACAGCCTTGGAAATATTCTTGATAGTGACATAGGCCAAGGATCTCCAGCTACCTTTTGGTGCTGAAATCATTTTGAAGTTTCAATTGCAACTTCAAATACAAGGTAAAGTTATTGTCTAACTTCAACCAATCACGCCAGGACTTAAACATCCATGGCTCAATCATGGCAGCCTAAATGCCATGGCCTAAAAATGATCCAATTGGAATTTTGAGTCAATCGAAGGAATGAACCCTCCGATTGTTTACTCCCACACAATGGACGTGGTCGTTGACTACAGCATTCAATGATTTTAATTAAACAGTTTTAATGTTCATAAAATCTATTTTTACATCCGTACAAAGCAATTGTATTCTTACATTACTTTTTAAACTACATTTGTCCGTCTGAAGTCGTTCCAACAAACGGCTTAAGACAATCACCCCATCCACCCAAAACCTAGGATTCCCTTTCAAAGTCCGAGGATGGTTTGCCTCATCCTTGCAGTTAGCCATCCCATCGACATGTCCCCCTTTAGTATAATGCAGATGAATAGGCACAGACAAACGACAATCCTTCCTCTCCCCACACGAATAAACATCCCATAACTCCCATGAGTATCAAAACCACCCAAACGACAGTCAACATCAACATAAGCAGCCAACCAAAAGTCCATGAAGCGGTTTGCAACTCACATCGATAAATCCTCCTGGTGCTATCCTTCGACAAGCAACACCAACCGTTTCCCTCCACATCCACATCCCCCTTAACGAGCCCACGTGCACGTTTCACCACAACTCCCGGCACTACCTTCAACTCTTTTGCATTCGAGTGACACGTCACCAAACCCCGACTCACCAACTCCTCCTGCGCGAGGATCAAGAAAGGACTCAAAAATACCCCCTGCGTATTTCCAAGACCTTCACAAACCGGCTCGCTCTTCACCTCAGACCCACTTACTACCTCCTCCAATGCAGCACTTCCAACTTTCATGTTTTTAATAGATTGCAATTGTTACAAAGCGTCAGATACTTTCTTACTTCCTTTTATGAAACCACACACCCAACCCATCAACTCGTTCCACCAAACTACACCAACCCGTTCTTACCACAAGAAAATCATTTCAAGAAAATGTCCTCGAAAAAATCATATAATCAAGACGCATCTTGACTGATCAAATGCCAATCTTTAAAAAAGTGATTAACTACCCTCAATGAGTTGAAACGAGACAAATCAAATGAGAATACCTTTCCATCTCAAAAAAGACAACCTTCCCATCATCTACCAAGAATGCTCAATCTTACGGAAAAACTTCCAATCACCAAAAATGATTACAAAAAAGACTACCCCCCCTGTTAATCAATAAAATACTTCTTCATATGTAGGCGCACTAAAACCCTAAGTGGTAGTGATGATAAGCTAACTAACTACTTATAATTATAAATTAGAGGATGTGATCATTTCAACAGCAGTTATAATGATCCCTGCTATCCTGTCAGGTATACAGGACCACCGTGCCCTTTCCTCCAAAGGCTGCTCATACCTTACATAAAGTAGTACATCCCTTGTAACATTGATCTACGCCTTAGATAATGTGTTTCGATTCTGCTACGGTCACTGTAAAAAGCCCACAAGTTGATTGTTGATTGTCACCGCAAACCGCAACCCGTCTCTTTCGATGTCGTCACTTTCTTTCAACCACCTCTTTGCGCCTAAGGTACAGTACATTTGACTTCAAATGCACACTGAGTCCCGGCAAATCTCGTTAGATCCCGCACTTAATCCCGTAGGTATCTCGTCCCGGAATGGATTGTCCCGTCCCGTGGGGTCTGATCCCGGGTAGTCCCGGGTCCATCCCGATCCCGGCAAATTCAGCGGGACGGGAACGGGAACGAGCATAAAAGGCAACACAAAACGTTGCAAAACGCAAAAACAAAACAAAGGAACAAAAGAACCAAACTACTTAACTCGATTGGTTCATGTTGATGCAAAGCAGGGGTGAAAACGATGAAACCAAAAGCTCTGGGGACAGAAGGGGGAGTGGAGAAAGCCATCGAAGCCCCGAATCAGGAGGCGAATAATATCATGACCAGTCCCGCTGCCGGAAGCAATGAATCCAGACCCCCGAATGAAACCAATGACAACAGCAGTTACGACAGCAACAGGTCGGAGGACAATGAAAGTGATGGATCGAGCAGTAGCGAGGACACTCATTTAGATGAATGCGATATTTGTGACGACGGTGGGGGTGAGTTTTGTTTATTTACGTGTCTTGTGACACTTGTTACAATAATTTATAAATACGAACCCTACCTTGATCACTGATACCCACTTTAAACAGACTTAATTTGCTGTGATGGATGCGAGAAAGCATATCACGCCGAATGTCTCCATGTAGATGCTGACAGTCTGCCAGATGTTTGGTATGGGCCCTGCTGTCGCAAGAGAACTTCGCGTGGGGCATCATCATCGAATCATGTCAATAATACAGTTTCGATAGAGAAAACGGAGGACAAAGGCCTTGTTGATATTGATGGGAATCACGTCCATGTTTCTGCTGATGAGGCGAGGCTTGGAAAATCATCAAAAAATGCCGAGAGAGTCAAACCTGCAGCAGAGAAACCCTCGGAGGTCCGTGCTTCAGATCCAAAACCCGTTGCGAGACCTAGTACAGAGCATGAATTGGATAGAACAAAAATTTCTGAACAGGGACAATTTAAAGCACACAACAAGAATGCTGAAGGAGCATTAGTGAAACATCACTTACCAACAGGTGTTTACATTCCCAAGGACATTGCAGCTCGTACAAAACCCGCTTGCACGGTTCAGAGCACAAAATCAGCTGAGAACTATCAAATATCTACAGCACAGCACAAATATTTGCCTGAAGAGGGTTCTAACTCTACTGGTACCGCAGCAGGCCTCCCAAAACCATCTCTCCCTGGTATCACTGGTGCTGTTGGAGATTCAGTGGAATGTCATATTGCGAGACCCCCACCGCATTGTAAACAACTCACCGTCGAGCATGATTGTGGAAAATGCAAGCAAGTCCAATGCACTTGTAAAACGAATTTGTCTTCCAACCAAATAATTGCTCCTAAACCAGCATGTGGCAACGTGTCAAGCAACATTAATGCTTCCAAGTCACGCGAACAATGCACATTTAGAACTGTCGTAGTCCCTCCGGGCGTAAGTGAAGGGTCTGTATTTCATGTCTTATTGGAAGAGGGAAAGAAGATAGGTGCAGTTTGTCCCAAAGGAGTGCGACCGGGTCAAACCATGATCGTAATGGAACCAGGTAGCCATGTTGTACCTATCCATCCAAAAGAAATTGTTAAGATGAATGAAAAACTTCTGATGGAAGGATTTGATAAAAAGGAGTCTGAACATGTGCGGATTGCATTTTGGGAGATATTATTTCCCCGACTTCAGGCTTGCGGATGGTCGTTCAGGAGGGTATCAGAATACAACTTTGGAGCATATACATTTTCTTCGACACTGTACCGTTTTGAATCAATAAAAGGTATATTGAAATTTATTCAATCAATTGGAATGTGTACTGATGCAGTAAAAGAGTTTCATGAAAGGATAGAGAAGCTTAAGGATCGTAAACGGAAACGCTTACAAGATGATTTGAAGGAATTAATTCAAAGTGAAGAGAAGCAGGTTCGTATCGGTAGCAAATACCAAGCACGTAGTCTTCCTAGAGCTGGTAGTTATGAGCCTGGAACATCGGACAAATACATGTGAGTGCATGCATTGAACATTGAAATTCTGTGACATTTCTTCTTGTGTTTTTATAACAATCATTATCTATTCAAAGTCATCATCAACTCTGGAACCGAATTGATACCTCTCAAGATGCACCCATTGCTCTGGAATATTGTACAGGCGAGGATCACAAAAAATGGAATGAATGGGCCAATCATGAATCTTTTGATGACGAATTCCACAAAACTATTATTGAAAGCAACAAAGAGATGTCTTTGGTTTCATCTACGCTTAAACGGCCGATAGGATTTTGTCTCTGGTACTACTATAGTAAATACAAGCCATCGGAGAAATACAAAATCCTGAAGTCACACATGACAATGCTTCAAATTGAGCAGACTAGAAATCATGATGAGTGTACTGTTTGCGACGAAGGAGGAGGTAAGCTCAAACTTGATTGTTTTATGTAACTGACATATCAGTAATCCAAACTTAACAATCATAAATTTGCTTTTGGCAGAATTGCTGTGCTGTGACACATGTTCAAATGCCTTTCATCCACGTTGCATTGGGCTTAACAGTACGTCGCCCCTCGAGGACACATGGTCTTGTCCAACATGCGTTAGAAAAAAGACCGAGAGCTGCATGAGTCCTGCAAAATCTCCTAAAAAGCCTAATGTGACTCGCAAATTATCTCAAGGGTTGGCCGAACCTCAGCAGTTGTTCACCAAAAGTTCTACTCATAAGCAATCAGATCCCTGTTCGGCACTAAGTATCCAGAATAATTCATTTCCGCCAACAAACTTTCACGCCAACCTGGATCATACAAGGAACACTTTGAACCATAGCATGTATTCTCAATTTGGAGGAGCACCATCTCATCCATTTGTCAATCAGTCAGATGAAAATACGAAATCGAAGTACAATTACGGGGACAGGTGATTAATTGTCATGGTGCATCCATTTTGTATTTAATTGAAAGCACACAGCCAACTAACCTTCCCCTCGATTATATGTTCCTTATCAGATACTCGTTACAAAATGTTGCAGCCCGAAAGCAGGACAATGGTTCAGTTCTTCCTGTTGGTTCTCTAAAGCAACTATCGAATGGGGAGTATTGTAGACCGATTGGCCGCGGTAGAAAGGGCATGGAGTGGGATGGAGTCAATGGCATATGGGTTCCAGTTAGTGCGAACCAGCAACAGGATGGCAAGTTAACCAAGCCTCAACCTCAAAATGCTGATGCATGTTCCTAGAAGTCGGATTCCTTGTAAGGTGCACACAAGTCTTTGATGACTAGTATTTTCTTGTGCATCGGAATCAACAATCTTTGTTTCATTTATTTACAGAACTGTCTTATCGCACTATTTATTGACAATGGTTTATATAGCAACCATGCAACAGTGCATAGTCCAGACTTGCACAACTGACACAATAATTAAAACTGATGTCACTCTACACAGCCTGCCAAATGCTATTGTCATGTTTACAGCACAATAGGACACTGTGAGCTGAGTCCCTTGATGCAGTAATTGGTACTCGTTCTTCTTCTTCTGCTTCACAAGTTTACCTTTCACAAATTTGTCATTTTACCTTGCTTTCTTAAAATACTTGAGACAATAGTATATTTTGGACGAAAAGAATATTGTTTTATTCAAGGGGCTGACGTAAGAAAAATTTCAGACCACAGGTCGAAGGATCTGTGTCAGCCGTATGAACCTCTATGCCTCCTAAATTTTCCTGGAACAGAGTAAAAACTGCCTTCAACAGAAAGGGAGGAAGCATTTTTCACTTGGTGGTTTCCCAATAACAGTGGTTAATCGCGGTCAGGCTCTAAAAATACGGTTTTATCGTACTACCTGCCGTGCAGTTATTCACTCGTTGCGCAAAGTAGGATAAAATTGGACTCGCTCGAGAGTCGAAAGTCCAATTTTACCCAAAGACTGGACGGCTCAATTTTTTTCATACTTTGTACCACGAACTCAATACCTTGCGAAATTTGGAGATAGTACGTTTGAACAAAGTCCGATTTTGAAGCCGAACCACAATTAACGACTGTGAGAAGGAAACCAACTTAAGAAAATGTGGACGCGGCAGTAACAAAACCAATCGATTAATCCTTCAGAATCGTGAAAAGGTCGACTTGTGGGCTTTTGAGCAATTGATGCCAATCTTTTAGATAGACAATTAAAGGGCCCATAGAATTACATTATGATAGATACCCTTTTTATCTTCCACTTTTTCACATTTATTTTCTGTTCAGATTCTTGCCGTCACTGACAACAAATGAAGTGATGACAGATGAAGACAAGTGACTACAAGTGAAGTGTCGGCAAGTGACGACATGTCGTCGATTTGCTGTCAAGTCTACGACAAACGATGACAAAACTACGACTTTAATGATAAGACGGGACCAATAATAAAAAGAAAATCAAATAGATGGGACGACAAGCAAGCCATCGGCGGATTGGGGGATTTTGTGTTGACTCTTCTTCAGACGAAAACGTTCTCGGGATGATGTGCAGTTGTGCCATCAAAGGAGGCTCATTTGACGGTTCATCTGCTGCTACGATCCGCACCTCCCTCCCATGTGGCCATTGTCATCTACGTCTCTTTTGAAGCTGTACTATAAACTGCTGAACCATTAAAAGAAGCCTCATCTGGCACTTTTGACGATTCGGCAGCTCGCTGTTGTCCTGGTCAGTCTCCCCCGTTGCCATCATGGTGGTAACGATGGCTGGAGAACGGAAGAGGGGGCCATCCCATCGTTTCCGTTCCCCTTCCCCTGTGCTTCAAGTAATGATAAATCTCCGGCTGTCTAAATCGGCGAAGGTTTCCCGTTACCGTGGAGATTGTCCTATCCAGTCAAGATGGGAAATGATGACATGCATGGCTTTTTCTCTTTCTATTGTCGGTCCTCTCTTGCAGAGTTTGAAAAAAGTAAAGCTAGCTTTAAAAGCAACAAACTTAGGCGAATCCAAGATACCAACTCTAGCTTTTCTGGCTTTTTAGAAATATCAAAAATCAATTGCTT
>JALLAY010001000.1:0-11901 GCA_036939635.1 Cyclotella baltica
ACACCCCCCCACGCTCCAATGGGGAGATGACCTCATTGGAGTGCACACCAGCACTAATATGTGCTACGATGTGGACCCAATGTGCCAAGGATATTTGGCATGTAGCAGCCCTAGCTGCAGGTGGACGGAATTTTGATTCCTCCACCAATTCAGGTTCTCCTGCCTTTTGACCTGTGAGCTGGAAGTAGCAAGGTGAATAAGCAGGAGGAATGTGGCCCATTATGTAGTCCACATGGCGATAAAATAAGGTTCTTTCCAAAACCTTTGTAAGGTGGTCGGCCACGTTAACTGAAGTATCAATCCTTTCCAGTAACATCAAGTCTTGTTCCACCCAATCAGCCAATGCGAAGTATCTAATGTCCATGTGTCTAGTTCTTGGGGTAGGTTTTTGTGCATTAGCCATTGCTGTGCACGCATCGTTGTCTTCATAAATTACTGTAGCTGCAGGTTGTGGAATTCCCAAGTCCCACAAAATGGATCTAACAAAGAGAATCATCTTTCCAGCGTCGCATGCTGCCATGAATTCTGCTTCGGTTGACGAGAGAGCTACAGTAGGTTGTAGTTTTGTTTTGTAGGCAATAACGCCTCCGGCTAGGAAGATGCTAATACCAGTGAAAGATCGTCTTGTTTTCAGACATGTGGCCCAATCCGAATCGACACAAGCATGTGTTTCCATGGGGCCATGATTGGGTCGTCTAGCATGCTCTGGTATTTGACCATGGAGTGAAATGGAATTTTCGGGTAACGGGTGCTCGGGAAGATCCATAAGTGGTTCTTGTCTCCAAAAGTAGATTCCATCGTCACGTGTAACATAAATGTACTTAATGGCATGCCTTACTGCATGGTAGTGGATTGGGGCCGGTCCCGCGCTATGCTGGGCACATTTTACGACAGTGGTGGATATGTCGGGACGACAGGTGACCATCGCGTAGATTAATTCGCCAATTCCATTCCTGTATCCAAATCCATATTCCTTTTTGAGCTTCTCTTGTGCCTTAGGGTCTTTGTCACCTTCAGCTTTGTGGAAGTTCTTCATGAAAGAGTCGCTAGCTGGCATAGGTAAGGGTCTATTGGCCATGTCTCGAAGGTCCTTCATCCAATCATTGAGATATTTCTCAGACATTTTCTCAATGTATGTACGACATGATAGCTTTATGTAGTGTCGTGATTGAATTACATCAACTCCATTGAATAACGTGACTAAACCGAGTCTCTTCATCGGCATGGTGAGGTGTTCGTCAATCATTGCCCAAAACTTGTGTGCTGTCTCCTCTTTCCGTGTAGCTATGGCAAAATCATCGACCTGCCGCTTGAAGATGCACCTCTCACCATCTATTTCTCCTAAGTATAAACAAGGTTCATGTGTAGTGGGTGTGAAGTTCAATGATTTGACGATTCTGTCAATGTGGCGTTCCCAAAGTCTGGATGATTCCGGATGACCTTGCATTGCGCGCATAACTGGGATGACTTGACCATCTTTGATTGGTGGTCGTCCTCTGGCTTGCCACCATTCGTGGAATGCCCTGTCTGGTTGTATATAAAAACCCTGTTTCGGAGGTGGGGCTTCGCTAAATGCGTTACATACGTCAGCACCGTAGACAATGAGGTTTTCGGCTGCAGCGATGGAATAAAAGGTTCTTGATGCTGTATGATCAACACAATTGGCATGGGTATAATCAAGGACTCGTACTTTGCCTCCACGGGAAGATCCGTCACATGCACATCTAGCCTTCTTTCTCCCGTCAACATCTTTAATATTGTAGGTCCACACTAAGAAGAACACGTTGGATTTGTCGTCGACATACGTAGGTTCACCGAACATGAGTTGGGAATAATATTGATCAAGTTGTAGAAATTCCGACTCTTGCCAATCATTCCAATCCTTCTGCTTGACTAGTTTGCCTCTTGTTAGTTTGCTGAAAGTGTACTGCCATACTCCTGCGGAATGTTGATATGTTGGAGATTGATGTGTGATACAATCCAAATTCAAAATGAAACGCGGGTTGTATTGGTCTAGGTGTAGGAGTGGGATGCCCATCGACGTCAGCCCTTCTTTAATTTCTGGGTGTGCCAATGTGATTTTACACTCCTTCCTGCCAATGAGTTTCAACTCCTTCAAACGCTTGTCTACATCTGCAATGGTTTGTACTGGCATTCCACCGATTTCCATGACCCAAGCCCCGCGGCATCTGGATCGCCATTTGTCAATTTTGGCTGCAGGTGTGGAGGGCAATATTGAAGCAAGTATCAATCTATTATCCCGTTGGATCAGATTAAGTCCAGCAGTGTGATGGTCGTTAATTGTCCACTGTGTGAGGTTGATGGTTTCCTCAAAAGCCGCATGGTAGGGTGATGAAGATAAGTACACCTGTGCAAATACTTCATCCTTGTCTAATTGCATATCCCCAATTATGTCCAATTTGTTTATTAACATGTGTGGTATCACCGGGAGATGTGTGAAACCCAACTCGGCTGTTGCCGCACGTGCGCCAGTGAGATTTGGTGTTGGTGCCTCACTCAATCGTAGTGGAATGTGAGTTTGTTTAGCAAGTTTGGGTGTGATAGGTTGATTTTTCTTGATAGGTGGCCACGGTGCCGGAGGAACAGGTTTCGCCGGTGGTGCCATAGTTGTGTCATTGTCAACCTCCATGCCCATGTCAAATAATAATTGTGCCATTGGTGGGCGCTTTGGTTGCAAATACCATGCTTCGTCAAAGACAGCATGATGTGAGGTCTTAATAACCCCTGTGTCGACGTCAATGTATCGTATATTGTCATCTGTTGCGGTGTACCCAATGAAAATTCCAGTAAAGTCATGCCTATCCAATTTCGCACGCCTCTTTCCTGTGACTTTGACACAAACTCTTGATCCGAAAACTTTCAATCTGCTTAGGTCAGGCAGTTCATCCCACCATGCTTCAAATGGGGTTTGTTTAGTAACACTATGGACCCTGCGGTTCAATAGATACACTGAGTGTATTAATGCTGCCGACCAATACTTTGCAGGTAGGTTGGCGCCGTATAGAAGTGTTCTGACAATAGTTCCCAGAGTCTCATTGTAGCGTTCGACCTGTCCGTTCTGTGAAGGACTGTCAGACCCCGTAGGCTCCACAGTATAATTGTATTTCTTCTTCATCTCAGATCTCCATTCCATACTCCTAGCAAGTTCTCCTCCTTGGTCACACCGAATGCATCCACCATTCTCGTTACCATATTCCCGCATGAACAAATCGCAAATTTCAATTGGTGGGTCCTTAGATTTTGTTAGAAAGACCCAACTGTATTTTGACACCTCATCGACAATAAGAAGATATGAAGTGAATCCATCGTAAGACTCAATGACACGGTCATGCTTGTTTGAGGGTCGACTAAAATCACCGTTAGATGCACGCATGAAACCAAAATCCATGTAGAAACGCAGTCCCCGCTGCGAAACCTTTGATGGGTTCCTTCCAGCCGGTTGTTTACGCACCCGAGCCTGTTCTTTGAAGTCGATGTACCTGAAAGGATGCCATTGGAATTGTTTTGGGAGTCCAATTGCATGGTTCGTTAGTGCATCGAGCTGGGTTTCGCTGCAAGCTCCTAGTCGTAGATACCATGTCTCTGATTCGAGGATTTTTGCTTTAGAGGCTGGACGGAATCGTCTGGTGGGTGGTGCTAATTTCTTTGGACGCGGGGCGTCCTGCTGTAATTGGTTGATGTGTAATGAATTGATTTTGTCATCTGTGCTAAGGAATGGTGGTACTTCAACTGTAGGTGGAAACAATGGAGAATTGAATTCGTTGTCAATTTGAAATGACTCCGATTCACAGTAATATAGTCCATTCTTCTGATGGAGACTGATTGTTTTCTTCATGGTGGGTCCTTGGAAAATGATGGAACCTTGTTGTCCATTCTCCTTCCCTACCTGTGTCCACGAAATGAATTCCTCAGATGAATCAACAATTGCTTGAGGTGAAATGATTGTGTCCACAGAATTAGGATTGTAGAAGCATTTTGTATATATGAAGGAACCATCGTCGCATCTAATAGGTAGATCACCTACGTGACTGCATTGGGTAGTTGTTAAGTCTTTACCATCTTTACTCACAGCTAGTCCAACTGTCATTGGCTGTGGTAGCCGAATGACATTGATCAAAACATTGAAATCAGCCGTCATGCAACAGTTAGCTCCCGAATCGGCTAGTTTATCACGACATGTGGTGGCACATTTAGATAATACAAATGTGGTTGGACCGTTTGTGAGGTCTGCCAAAACACTGTTGGTGGATACCTCCGTAGCTATCGAGCAGTGTGTTAAATTGTCAAACTCAGGTGTGGCCTCCATAATATCAGTGGTAATTTGTTTGACATCGACGTGTTGAACACGGATGCGAGGGAGGGATTGTGTGCCATCATTGGTAACTTCCAGTTGCTCAAAATTTTGTTGGACACAATTGTTTTCCAATTCAAAATAAGGAAAATCACACACGTTGGTTGGAGAGATTGTCCTGGTGTGTTTGTGTAGCAAACTACCTGGTGGAGGCTCTTTCGGCGAGGCATCATCTAAGGGAATAGAATCTCTGCGGTCCGTCACACTCTGCTTCTGTCGGAATTCGTCCAATATTGACTGTATGTCATCATCCATTTGCTGTTGTTCGTCACCACTAGTCGAGAAATTGCAATTGTTAAGTAATGCATCAAATTGTTCGATAGACATGTCACTTATTGAGTCGTCATTATGTCTAACAGTCGTATCCACTTCATTAATTGTTTGTTGAATGGGGGGAGTGTTGGTTATTTTGAAGTCTTGAGGGTCTCCACTACCAGTGAATACACCTGATCCCTCGGGGATTAACCGTTCATTTATCGTGTCACATTTGTTAATTACCGGATCAGGCGCACAGTCTTCGTCACTGATAGTGCAAAAACTTCATTCCTGGAAGGAATCATCCTCCTCATCCTCCCCTTGGTCCTCATTGTCAAAGAAACCCCAATCAATTTCATCTCTAACGGTGTTGATGTTGAGATAGTAACGATCAAGATAAGTTCGTAGGGTCGCCAAGGGGTCCTTAGGAACTGGAGCGGGATCGTCTTCCTGTAGGATTGGTGCGTTCCTATCTGTCCACCACTTTGACAACTTCATCGCCTTGTCCTTGTTTGATTTGTCGCTAAGGAATTCTTCAATGCAGATTGCTATGGCGAGAACGTCACACGTAGCAACATCGTGCCCCCTCCTGTGGCATGCTTCACATTGTTTGTTGGGGAAATACGGTCGTCGTCTTCCATTGCGCCTGGCCTTTTTGGCATTTGGCCACGGGCGACGAGTCGGACGAGTGCCAACGTCACCTCGATATGTAGCATTGATCAGGTATCGCCTGGTGTTAAAACCCTGAATGTGGGGATTTAAGTGGGAGCCAATGTTGGTTGGATTTGAAGAAGAAGAGGAAGTAGGTGGTGGAGGTTGCTGGACTACAGTTTGGTTGACATGTGGGTTGGCTGCTATTGGAATTTGTGCGTTATGATCAATTTGTTGCATGTGGAGATTGTTGATTTGAGTTGCAGTAGTTTTGCCATCGGAAATGGGTTTATCAATTTCATCTGCCATCGATTGAAGTTTGAAACGAATAGGGGTAGGCTTAGGAACTGATGCACATTCCATTTCAAATCCCTCGAGGGCGGATTGAATGAGCATTGCTTTCATTGTGTACCTTGAGCTAGGTCCACAATATGCAATGACTTCGTCCAAGAAGGTAGTCGCTGCTGCAATATCTGAAATAAATTGTCCTCTTTTACGAGCTAGCATGATGCTGGTTTCCATGGCGTTTCCAAAATCGTGGATATTGTCATAGTCACCGTATTTGGGGAAATCCATAATAACCTTATTCATCTTGAAGGAGGTAATAGTTTCTTCCATCATTCGATGCAATAAGACATATCCATTCGGATTTGCTGTGTTAGCTGCAAGTTCAAGACGCTTGGATAATCGACTGTTGTTAGCGTTAGTTCCCATGGGGAGCAATGCGTCTTGTAAGCCAAGTGCTAATGAGTCCGCCATCTCTTCGTATCGATCTCGTCCCACTCCAGGTGGACAAAGAGCGACTGGTCCATATTGCAATTGTATGTGTGCGAATGGGATTAATGCAATGTTGGCTCTGAGGCTGAGTCGGGCCAATTTGTCGTACCAAACGATGACAGCCGACTGCTTCTCTGATGGTAAAGGAGATAAGATTGTGGTGTATAGCTTGGTCCATTCCTTAATATCAGGTCCATAGGCGGCGTCGCCGAATCTAGAAACCTTTTCATAATTCCTCACCAGTGTCTTGTGTGTCCTGGAAACGATAGGGAAAGAAGAATCTGGGTCAGAGAATTTAAGGTCGTGCAAATCTTCGAGCTCCAAGTTGTAGGTTCCGTGCTTGCCCATCAAGTATGCCTCTTCCATTTCAACCATTCGTCCCGATTGTATGGATGCCGATGGGTTGGAGTGAGTAGACCTCGGGGATTGGAATTGAGAAAACCCTGAGTTATGTGGGGCAAACGAGTGCTGACGATTGTGTCCAGGGATCCATTCCTGTGAACGATGCCTTCTAGGTCGCCGAAGAGGAGAAGCATCTTCTCCATATTGGTCCTCATAGTCAAATCGATCGTAAATCCTGGCCATTCGTTCGCATTCTTCATCAGTAGAAATGTGCCTTCCGGCACGGGAGGTGTAACGGTTCTGATTGGCTGGAGGGGTTTCAGGACCATACATTTGTTCCCAATCTTGTCGCGCGAATTCAGCTGCCATTTGGTGATTGATCTCATCCTGAGATTCAGACTGGGATTGGCGATTGTTTCTTTGTCGCGTGCCTGGAATGAAATGATTGTGATCGTTCCCTTGATAGACCCCTCTAGTGAATCGTTGGTGCATCCGACTGTTACTAACTGGAGGTGTAGGTGCATCACATTCAGGGACAGGGGACCGCCATTCATTGGGATCCTTGATCGGTGTGAAAGGGGACGGTCCTTTGTCAGTTTCAGATGTGGGCATGTCCTGTGAAGCATGGGATGCTGACGTATTGGAGTGGTTAGAAGGAGGACGAAAGGTAGATTGACGGTTGGCCTGAGCTTTTTCACGTGTGACACGTAGCCATTCTAATGCCGCACTCATGTCGTCACCAAAAGATTCATCAAGAGCGAAACCCATTTCCATCACAATGGTGTATTGTTCCAGTGTCCACACGATTTGACATTGCATGTCAGCATTTCTTAGCATGCCTCCAATTCCAAAAGGGGTGTCCATGGATTGTTTGTATCGATCGGATGTGTATCGATCGGATGTGGCTATCTTGTGGGGCAAAGTCTGTGATGGGTTGGTACTGTCCAAGTTGGATTTGTCAGCCTGAATTTGTTGGTGAGTTTGAGTGAATTCGTCCAATTTGCGTGTAACTTGCTGATCGATGAGAGACTGTTGTGAAGCCATAGCCATGTTCAATTGATGGAAAGCGGTCTCAGTAGATTGATGGACGATTTGTTGTATATGTCGCTCATCCACCGCAGTTCGCACTGATTGTACCTCCTCAATTAATATCCGGACACGGTCTTCAGAGATGCTAGTCGTAGGTACACTTTGTTGGATTCGATTAATTTCGGCATTAGTATATTTTTCCAATTCGGCGAAACGCTCATCCTGTGCAGTGTCCAAGGCATCATTCAGCTGGGTCAAGAAATGATTGAGAGCCTCCTGAATTAAATCCATGGCACGAGACTCAGATATGAAGCAATTCCCACATGCAGAAACCTCGTCACGGATCATGGTTTGCAATTCTTCCTTCGATGCCTTGTGTTTCACGTTTCTGGCAGGCTTTGCTGTTTCCAAGGTACCAATCCGTGACGTAAGGTCAGTTGCAATGGCATTCAATTGATTGATAGCATGTTGCATCGTCGCTTGATCCTTAATTGTTTGAACGGTGGTCGTCATGCCCTCCATGTCAGTGGCTAGGACCCGCATTCGAGCTTCGAATTGTTTGAGTTGGTCGGAATCCGTGAGGAATTGTCTCTGGATGCTGATCAATTGAGGGAGATCGTTGGTCTTAAATTGGTTAAGTTGATGCAGTGTGTCAGACTTGATTTGCTCCAACTTGGGGATATCCTGCTGTCTAAAATCGCGGACAACTGATACCTCCTTTGCCACTTCCTTCTGTAGGTTCTCAACGTCAGTCTGGCGATGCTCTATTGAGTTCTGCAGGCGGCCCATCGCACCTAGATGCTCCAATTGTTCTTCATTCTTTTTAAGTTGGGTCTTTGCCTTGACATCGAACTCGAGGAGGGTTTTTGACATGCCGTTGATACTCTCCTGCAATTTGTCGATTCGTTCGTTGATAGCTGTTTCGGTGGCTGCAAAGTCTGTTCGTGCTGATCGGCCTAAATCGCGTTGCTTTGCTTCTAATTCAGCAACACGTTGCAGCGAGGCATCGATGGCGGCCACCTTCTCGGTGTACTCAATGTCGAGTTTGAGGGTTGCAGTGGCTAGTTCAGATTGTTTCGCAAGGTCCTGGCCTATTTCGCCCTCAACACGTTTTCGTACCTGCTCGATGATAGTGTCAGACAAATCGTTCTCCAAGCTATTCAGCTTTTCATCCATACGTTTGTATTCCGTCTCCTTCCATGCATCATTCGTAGCATGCATTTTGGCCTCAAAGTTGTCAAAATTATCATTAAGGTGGACGAGAGCTGATTCGTTGGTGGAAAGACGAGTCTCCATCATCTCAGTAGTGGCTTCAATGGACCGTAGTCGTGTGTTGAGTTGAGAGTTGCCTTCCGCAATTGCCTGGAGGATGGCATTAAACTTCTCGTCAACACTATCGAGACGGTCTCCAATTGATTTGTACTGAGTTGCTGCTTCAACATCAAACTCCCCTCCAGATGCTGCCGCTGAGATGGCACTCTCAATAGCTGATTCCCCCAACTGCACTTCCGAAATTTGTATTGCCGCGACCTCGTCCTCGACGGTGTTGTTGGGTTGGATTTGTTGGATTAATTCTTCATCCAGTGCAGCAGTTTCCATCGCCTCCACATCATCAATCTCCCTCTGAATTGAATCGACGGCTGCCTCATGATGTACTCCCTCACCACTCGTTTGTTGGGCCGTATCCTCAACAGAACCCGAGGTATCAGATTCCCTTGGTTCCATGGTTGACGTTCCGGTATCTTCGGCTGTTGGTGGGATAGTTGGAGAATTCGTACGCTGATCGTCACGTGATGGGGCTGTTCCGTCAGGGTTGATGGTTATGCCTTGGCGGCGCGCTTCTGCACGGGTTAATGTCCTCTCCTGTTGGATATTATTATCGTCGGTAGCCATGTTGGTAGTCCAATACGCTTCCTTTGAACTCTTACTTCGTCGGTTGGGGTCCAATACGTTTCCTCTGTCAATTTATGGTTGTTGGGGTGTCTAGGTGTGTTCTTACCGCTCAATTCGATGATGTGAGTTGTATCGTAATCTATCACGGTAAGGACAGGCCTATTGGGTGATGTTTTTCCAATCGAAGGTGATTTGGCGGTGGTGTGATGAATAATAGAATCCACTTTACACCGCCCGTCGATAATGGGGAAAACACTTGTCGATATGGTTTTATTAATGTTGCTAAAGTGTTTGTTGCTCTGTTTTGCGTAGTGAAACGTTAATAAGCGAATAACCTCTCATCATCTCGGCGTCTACATCGTATACTAGTAGATCCAAGAAAAAGAGTGAGCTATTTTATCTAGGTATATACTAACATCGCTTTTCGCTTTCTCCCGTCCATTCTTGGCGTTGAATAAGTTATCGTAGAGTTGGAGCAAAGCGCACATGCCACCATCGCGATCGCGGCAGAGGTTGATTTGCCGTTAATGGCTCGCTTTCTATCTCTCTTCATTCTATCGTTCAATCGGTTGATCAGTACCATATAACCAGCACAAGGCTCGACTGAGGCTCCTTCGACCTTTGCTTGTAACGTCCTCACTATATCTAAAAGCAGCCATTACGCTAAGGAATCAAAATTAGAGAAGATTACATATCTTAACACGAACGTAATAATTGATTGTGACAGCTAGAGATTAGCCAACCTCTTCAGCCGACCAATTACCCAGCAACAACGATGTCTCAGCAGGAACGTTCTCACATCATACCTCCCGATAACCATCATGTTGAAAACGGAGAGGGCGTGGCTCATCACAACGAAGATGCCGAACGAAGGGCCGCCGCCGCTGAAGCTTACCGTCAATATCGTACTCTTGCTCATGCACCTATCATTTGGCCTCGTCATTTGGAACAGCAGCAACAGCAGCAGCTGGCTTTCTTATGGTCGCAGCTTGAGCGTCAATATCAAGAGCACTACCTTCAAGAACGTTACCGTTTGAATCACCCCTACGTGCCACCTCAACCACCAGCAGGTGCCATCAGGGTGTTAGAACCCATTAGATTTGTGAATCGGTTTCGCCAAATGATTCATGTGGTTGAAGACACCCAGGATGATGCACCTATCGATGACGCAACAACAGAGATGATAGGTGAAGGTGATAACGACGAGGAAATGGACGCTTCAGTCCTGATGAGAAGAAGAGATGGCAGAGCATCCCACTTGATTCGATAACCATTGGTAGTTATATAGGTGTTTTGTATTGTGTAAAAGAAGGGTGGTACATGAGTCGTCTCGAGGCGCAACTATCTGCAACAGTTGCAAACAAAGTTCAATTCTTCACCATTATTTGTCATTTGGCTATGATTTTCGTCTTTCCACGCCATCATATCATATCGTCGTGCCTTCAACAATTAGCGTCGGTGGCTTGTACTTTATGTGTTTACTTATTGGTTATTTCGTGCCATGTAAACCATTATTTTAAGCAATATCAAAACTTCGTAGTGACCCCTCGCTACCATGGCATAAATGGAATTGTAAAGTAAACATCAAAATATCAGCATTGCAACCTTATTAAGATAATAATATATTGTCTGTCAAATAACATATAATTTACATCCTCATTATACAAGTTACACTGTCTGCCAAATAAGTAATAATTTACACTTTCATTCTACAAGTAAATGGTGTCTTAAACTACTATGGTTAACCACGGCAATGTGAGCATGTTGCGAAACCCAAGCGTCATTTCTATGCAATCATATACATTCTTGCTCTCAAGCATCGGTGCAATACTCGACTTGAAAAATCATCTTTGGGTACTCTAACTGCTGTTGTCTTCTTAATTGAAGCAGTTGAGGAGCGTCTTTTGGAAGCACGTCGTTGCTGCTGCTGAATATGTTTTTTGTGCTTTTGCTCTTTGTTTAGTTGCTTTTGGGCCATGAGAATTTTAGCTGAAGCCATGATTGAATTATTATTTACTTTTAGTTTTGGTGTGTAAATTTGATGGAGCTTTTGTTTGGTGAGGGTTGAGATCTTACTATGTTATTGAGACAGCCCGGTGTTTGACCTATGAGTTTATAAGGATATCCGAGGATCGAAACAGAGAGGCTCTGACGAGGGCAAGTGTCTTGAACTTTTTTGTCAAGAAGGAAGTTGTCATCAAGAAACAAGATAGTGCCATTCAACATTCATCAACAGAGCCGAGCATAAATCATAAGACCATAAAGTAGCCATTGGTCGTCCTTGTTTTTCAACCATTGTATGGTGATGTATTGATGTATCGCACCCAGCAACCGACAGGTGACACACTCATTACAGCTTTCTAGCCAGACCCACAAGAGAACAAATGACTCTTGGCATCTCTCTACTTGTTACAGCTTGTTACCCATCTTGATACTCTCTACAGTCTTCTCACTCTCTTGCATGTCTTGCAAGAATGTCGAAGATTCTTGGACTTACACCATCTTGTCATTTGATGTAGGTCCACCCCATTCGATTTTGATGTCATAAAACAAGTAACAACCACCAACGTTCAAGCTTCATC
>JALLAY010001001.1:0-11895 GCA_036939635.1 Cyclotella baltica
GGGTAAAATTCGGGTAGCAAACCCTGTGTGGGGTAACCTATACCTTTAAGTCTTCATTCATTTTTATGTGAACGAAAAATTCATCGGGAATTACATTAACGCCATGATGTATCCCATACACGAAAATTAATAACTCCAAAGGTAGCATCTCCCAACCGCAAATACAAACCCACCACCCAAATCAATCCAAAACCACCATGTCCCTCCTCCAAACAATCCAAACCCTAACCTCCCCATCCCTAGACGGCGACCGCACAAAACGACAACGTTGCATAGCAGAGGCCCAGAATGCCGTCGCTGAAGGATGTGTTGATTTGGCCGAGGTGGCGATGGAGGCGGGTGAGTTGCTGATGGGTTAACCAAAATTGATGATGATGTTGTTTCAGATGTTTGTTTGGGTACAAGTTGATGATTAATGCTTTATTGGAATTACCGTCTGATGAGGTTACGGATTAATTCGTAGTCACAGTTGAGGATAATTCTGCGGCTTGAATGAAACTTGTTCCACGGTTCCACTTGCAAGGAGACGTGTGAATGTGTTTTTGACGCATTGACATTAGGTTTTGGATGATAGACGCTGACATCTTTTTGATCCCTGTCCACTTCTGAAGCAAACGAATGTCAAACTCCCCCCTCATTCGAACGACTCGCCTCCCTCCTCCTCACTTCCATCTCCTCTTCCCCATCTGACACCAAGCTATGTCGTGCACTAATCTCCATCATTGCAAAATCCTCCTCTGTCACTCTGTTACAACGCTGCGCCTCGGGGTGCAAACCAATCTCTCTAGATCTTACTTCATTAGAATCATGCAATGCAGGAGAGACATTTGCAGCTCTTTCCCTCTTTGAATCAGACAACAAACTGACGGTGTTTCAACAAACTGCGTTGCCCTCTTCCAATAACTTTCCATCACCTTCTCAATTGGCCTTGGCAAAAGTCTACCTCTCATCACTGTCACTCTGTCAACTGTGGGAGGAGATAGTACCATCATGGGGGTTAAAGTTACGCAGTCATCCGGATAAAGTGCTGCCTTTATTACAGGTCCTATTGGAATGCTTCGACAATTCATCAGAAGTACAGTCTAACACTACATGGAAAGAAGAACAATCTAACCTATTAGAGGGGATAGCAAGACAATTAAAATCGACCAAACGAGAATTACGAAGTGTTGCTTCCCAAACTCTCATATTGTTGTCTAAACTAGGTTTGGGACAAGAGGTGGGGGAATATCTATCCGAAACCGTGGGGGGTTTGGCATCGAGTGAATTGAGATTTGGTGCGTATGGTGCCTTGGAGGGGGTGGCTTTGGTGTTGTTGCAGAATAAGAGTCAGGATGATAACATGTCGGGATTGGCGGATGGTGTATTAGCATCTCTATGTGCTATTCTTCCCAAGGATAAGAATAGCACCGATGGCGCAAAGGAAGTAGGATTTACCGCCTTACTTTCTTGGATGCAATGCTCGAAGCGATTCGGGAGGGGTGGGGGGTATGATAAGGCGTTGGATTATTTCATCGAGTCGATTGAAAAGTATGTGGCTTTGAAGGGGGAGTTTCGTTTTAGGATGGGGAATTTGATGGTGTCCCCTGCGCATGGGGAGGCATTTGCCGAGTCTGTTGTGGTTGATTTGTTTGAGAGGAAGAGTGGTGTTGTGTTGAAAGGTTTGGAGTCCATTGTTGAAACGGGGGCCAAAAAGTTTAAAGCGACGGATACGGTTCCTCAGGTGGATGGGGTGTTGGCGACTTTTCTCATGGTGGTGTATGCTAATTCAAAAGGGGACAAGGTTCCGAACTCTTTGGCCAAGGTGTTCAAAGATGGCTCGTTTTTCTACGGGTCTTCTGTTTTAGAGACTGTGAAAACAGACACTTTGCTCAACTACCTTGTTCACCGGACTATTGCTATGCATTGTAAGATATCTTCAAAGGATCATGGCGGCGACAACGGCAAGTCTTCATCTCTGGTACGACTTTTAGAGAAAAAGTCTGAGCGACCTACACCAAGTGCTGCGGCTCAATCCTTGGCAGTCTGTGTAGCCAATTCACTATGTGTTTCCTCCAATTTGTCGGCATATTCATCTGCACTCTCTTCACTAAAGACTGTCATGACCTATTCTCCTGCTTCTGCCAAGGCATCACATGCAGTGATACTGGCTCTCTTTTCTTACATGAATGAATGTTCTTTAAAGAATGATGATGCCAAGTTGTCAGTGAATGATACTTGTGAAACAACAGCAGTGGATGAATCAATGAACAAGTTACCAAGCAATGATATTCGAGAGCCACTGAGTCACGATGCATTTTACAAGTTGATTCGGAGTGCTGCAAACTTTCTTGTTTCTACTTTGAGTGTTGATAATTCAGATATTTTATGGAAGGCAATTTTGTTAACTCATGCTGGCACAAGCGAGCAAACTGGCGGGAGACAGAGGGTCAGGTTGGTTGGTCATTTGCTTGATATTCTAAAAGAAAAGGTTGTTCCTCTGGCAGAGCAAAAGGGTACTGAGGAAACAGCGAATGGATTTGCTCAGTTTATTGCACTCTGTGCTGCTGCTCCAAACCTGGAGTACAAGCTAGATCAAAATGATGAAGAATCAAAGGACAATAAAACCACTGGACAAACTGGCATTGGTAGGTCAGTGCATGAGGCAGCCTGCAGCCTTATTAATTCTTTGGGAGGGATTGCAGGAAGCTTTGATGCGGAGTTTGACGATGCCGAGGAGGAGGAAAAGAAGCCATACAGTTTTGCATCAACGCTCTGCACGAAGTCATTACCTGCACTTCTTGTATCATTCATGAATAAGAGTTTCTCAAGCATTGAATCCTTGACGGCTGATGACATTGCCTTGTATCAATGTCCACAAGGAGTGCTGTTCAAATCTAACAATGACACAGAGGAAGAAAAGAATGGAGGTACACCGAGCAGTGCTCCTAAAGTTGAAAAGAAGAAAGCCGCAACTCGCAAAGCAAAGGGTGGCTGCGGAGGATTCGATGCATTTGCTGACGAAGAATGGGAGAAGCAGGTGAAGAAGGATCTCGCAAAGAAGAAAGCGCAAGCAGCTGAATCTGACAGGCCTGTAGCCAAGGCTGGACTTTCACCAGAAGACAAGAAACTGTTGGAAGAGCAATCATTGAAGAGAGAAGAACTTGCATCCTTTATTGATATTGGATTTCCTCGCACTCTTGCGTCTGTTCGCTGCCTTTGTGAATCCGATATTGAAGTTGGCAACACCCTGCTCCCTTTGCTGGGAATGCCTACTATTCGAGCAGTGGTATCACCGTGTGCTATAATGTCGTCTTTGTTCGAACTACAGAATGATTCCTTTGATACACTTTCGGCATTGGCTGGATGTGTCTATGAAATAGACGAGAGTCATGCTCCTACACTGGCGAGAGCACTTGTTGTCAGTTTTAGAAATACTGGTGAAAAATCAGGTGCTGAGGGAGGAAAAAGTGATTCTGATTTGGTAGTGCAGGCCCTCCCATCAGTTTGTCCATCTGCAGCATGCACAATTTTTGAGATGGATGATTATGGAGACTGCCTGTCAGGAAATTCCTTTGCTTTCCTATTCCCTGTCGTATCTGCTGCTCTGACTGGTCCTCGAAACATCACTGGCTGCGACTCAGCGCTTCAAGTTCTTGAGCGCCATTTTACACTTCTTGATGGAGACGAAGAAGACTCAATTGTCAAGCCAATGAGGAAAGAGATTGCCCTGACGTTGTTGGAGTTATTGTCTCATGATAGATCACAGACTTTTGTGAATCCCACTCCTTATGAAGCATTGATTGGGTGCTATGTTACCAGTGATGAATCATCGGGATCTCCACTGTCTGCGTCTGAAATTGCACCTCTTCTTGGGGAGCGTGGGGCTTTAGGTCCCGAGAACAACAGAGTGGCATCAATGGAATGTTTCGGATCAATTGCAGAGACTCATTCCAAATTCGTTAGGAGCAATCCTCTTATTGAAAACAGAATTTGGTTGAATTGCTTTGCCACACAGGATCGTATAAAACTTGCAGCACGTAAAGCATGGCTCGTCTCACATGATCAAGATATGGCTGATGATGTTACCAGTGTGCCTCTTGATCCGCCATCAAAAATGTACGCTGTGCCCCTACTTCCATTGCTCAGTCACGAAGACAAATCAATTGCATGCGCAGCAGCTTCGTCATTATCTAGCGCTATGGGAATTCACAGTGACTCCGCAGAAAAGAATGTTGTCAAATTATGTTCACAATACATTGCCTCATTTCCTGCCTCAGCAAGCGAAGAACCAGCCAAATCATCTCCATTCCCAGTTCAGGCACCACCTGTAGCCAAAAAGCCGGTGAAAAAGGTCATTGATACTGGCCTTAAAAAGAAGCCTACAACAAAAAAGACATCTGGGGTCTCGTCAAGTCTTGCCAAAATTACTGGCGCCCCGGCACCAAAGAAAAAGGCAGCCACAAAAGCATTGATTGCAAAAACAGCTCCAAAAGAAAGGACACTTGATCAAAATGAATTAATGAGCCAGTTTGCACAGACTTCGTCAAAGAAAGATTCAGGAGAGGCTGATAGTGATAGTAAAGCTGCCATCAGATTAGGTGTTTTACGTGCTGTCTCTGCTCTCACAGAGCCATCAGCAAAAGTTCATCTCGATCTTCGTACTCTGAAAATTCTCATTGGATTCTTAATAGCATTTGGCCTGGGTGATGTGAATGAAGACGTTCGGAACGCGGCGCGTGATTCTGCTCGTGACATTGTGGCCTGTTTTGGCTCATCCAAAGAAGTCATTTCCTTTTTCCTTCCTCAATTCGAACAAGTGCTAAATACTGGCAAGGCAGATGTTGCTTGTATTGATCCTCTATCCCCCGAGAAAGTACCTCAAAATGTTGCCGCTTCAGACTATAGAAAAGAAGGTGTTGTCATATTGCTTGGTTCAATTGCTTTGCATCTGAATGATGAGTCTGATGCAGAAAAGATTGATGGCATTATTGACATGCTTCTTAATGCCCTCAAGACTCCAGTGAGTAATAATTATCATTCGTGCATATTTACGTTGATTTGGATATGTTGACTCTTACTTACATTTGCCTTCCAACAGTCGGAAGATGTTCAAGCTTCAGTTGCATTGTGCTTGTCCAAATTAGCAAAGAAAGGAAACACTCAGGCAAGGATTGAGAAATTGATTGATACATTGATGAATGAATGTATTGAAGGCCAATCCCTTGCTTTACAAAGAGGTGCTGCGTATGGAATCTCAGCTATTGTAAAAGGAAGTGGAATAGCTTCATTAAAGAAGTATGACGTTGTAAAACGGCTTGAAGATGCTTGCACTACAGGCTCACCATCCAAGAAAGAAGGAAGTCTGTTTGCGATTGAACTATGTTGCAGCCGTCTAGGTATTCTCTTTGAACCGTATGTCATTGTGCTGTTGCCTGCTCTACTCAAAGCATTTTCTGATAGCAATGATCACGTCAGATCTGCTGCTGATAAGACGGTCGGGCTAATCATGAGCAATCTCTCTGGGCATGGAGTAAAACTAGTAATGCCTGCCGTCTTGGAAGCCTTTGATGAGCCTGAATGGAGAACCCGTGTGGCCAGCATTAAAATGCTTGGCAGTATGTCACACTGTGCTCCAAAGCAACTTGCAAGTTGTCTCCCAAAAGTAGTGCCAAAGCTGACTGAAGCCTTTTCAGACACACATCCCAAGGTCAAGAACAGTGCTGAGCAAGCATTGGAAGAACTTTGCACTGTCATTAAAAATCCTGAGATATCTTCCATAAGCTCCACTCTTCTAACTGCTTTGACAGACCCTGCTAATGGGACAGTCAGGGCTCTGGAGGCTCTTATATCAACTGAATTTCTCCATGCAATTGACGCTCCTAGTCTGTCCATTATAATTCCAGTGGTTCACAGGGGGTTGCGTGATCGGTTAGCAACAACGAAACGCTATGCCGCCTTGATATCTGGCAACATTTGCACGATGGTTAATGATGCACGAGACTTTGTTCCCTATCTCCCAACGCTGATCCCTGACTTAAAGTCTACACTAATTGACCCTATACCTGACGTCCGCAGTATATCTGGTGAGGTTACTGTTACAACTATTCTTTTATTATTTAACAACTCCATCCAATTACTAAGATCCCCTTATTGCCACCCTTTTTACCTATCCATTTATTTCAGCCAAGTCCCTAGGTTCACTCACAAGAGGTCTTGGCGAGGCTACATTTCCGGATTTAAGGCCGTGGCTTATTGAAACATTAACATCTGATGAAGGCAGTAGTGTAGAGAGGAGTGGTGCTGCTCAAGGCTTGACTGAGGTACTCGTTGCCAGTGGGGCTCAGCTGACCGAAAATGTTATGAGAAATGAAATATTGCCGCTGAAGAGCCACCCAAAGGCTGGGACACGAGAAGGGGTGCTATGGGTACTTACTTTCCTTCCATCTACTCTTGGTCAGGCATATTCGGCACTTATTGACGAATCGTTGCCAGCTTTACTAAGTGGGCTTGCTGATGACAATGAAGTTGTGAGGGAAGTTGCTCTTCGGGCTGGAAGGGTGCTCGTTAGAAGCAACGGTAAAGCTCACAAAGATAAAATATTACCAGCGCTTGAAGAAGGACTTGGCAATGAAGATTATAGGATCAGGGTTTCTTCTCTCACACTTCTTGGAGATTTGCTTAGCATGCTTGGAGGCACCAAACTATCTAAAGGCAGTGTGGATACCCAGGATGACATTCGGCAAGCTGAGCGTGCTCAAGCGCAGATTGCATTGGTTCTTGGAAATGAAACACGAAAGAGAGTGCTTAGTAGCCTTTATCTTGCAAGGAGTGATACTGCAGCAGTCGTTCGCCAGTCAGCTGTTCAAGTATGGAAGACTGTTGTTAGTGTTACTCCCAGAACACTCCGCGAAATTTTGTCTCAATTGGTTGACCAGGTTGTAGTAGCACTTGCCAGTGGAGACCCTGATAGAACACAAGTAGCAGGACGATGTCTTGGGAACATTGTTCAGAAACTAGGAGATCAGGTGTTGCCTGAGATTATTCCAGTTTTACGTGACTCTCTGTGCAAGGGAGACGAGTACACAAGACAGGGTGTTTGTGTCGGGCTTTCTGAAGTCATTGCTTGTTCAAGTAAAGAACAAATCATTAAGTACCTTGAAATTCTCGTCAAAGTCGTCAGAGACGCCCTATGTGACGACTCAGCAGAAGTTAGACAGATGGCGGCTGAGTGTTTCCAGAGCCTGTATCAAACTGTTGGTGCTCGCACTCTTGAGGAAATAGTTCCGCCATTGCTTGTAGGAATGGAGAGCAGTTCAGATGCTGCAAAATCAAGAGCTCTTAATGGTATGGCTGGTATACTCAGCGTCAGAAGTAAGGAACTTCTCCCATTCATTATTCCAAGACTGCTGAAGTCTCCAATTAGTGTCAGTCACGCAGATGGACTAAGCAGCATTTCTTCAGTGACCTCAGAAACAATATATCTCCATTTTAATACCATCATCCCAACCCTTATTTCAGAAGTCTCTTCATTCCATGATGAAGATCCGACTGAGGGTGAGAAGGAAAGAGAAGATGCAATACGGCGCTGTTGCCGTGCAGTCATTCATAATGTTGATACTGCTGGAGTGAACTGGCTGATTAGTGAGATAGCAAGTAGGTGCACAAGCGACAAGGTGTCTGTTCGTAAGGAGAGTTGTTGGTTCCTACAAGTTGTGGTAGAAGAAAGTGAGTTATGTATGTTGTTTGTTTGTCATGGATAGGGGCAATAATGATTTGAGTGATGACAAAGCTCTACAACCTTATGAGTCAGTATTTTGGCTTCACTGAAGGGTTCTACAATGAGATTTCTGTCTGACAATCACAGCTCTGCCTAAGAGATTCAAGTACTTGACAATTGGCAACAACTTAATTCATTTCACATGTTGTATTTTTTCTTCATGTCCCAGGAAAAGAAGTTGCTGATTTCTACGAGCAACTACCAGTCATTCTCCGTGACCTCTTGCATGTAAGTAAAAAATGTAATATGTGATGTTGTTTATCCTCACATGAGAACAATCTGAATCTTTGGATTATGCTTTAAAACAAACAGCGTTTGAATGATGATAGCATAGTTGTATTGAAATCAACAAATGCTGCGTTGGCTGCGGTCACAAGTTGTGTCCCTGCAGAAGAACTTGTCACACATCTGCAGTTCATCCGCAATCTCATTGCAAGTATGGTCAGTGAAGCTCGCTATCGAAAGGGTGGTGTTGGGGATGGGCAATTCTACTTACCTGGATTCAATATGCCCAAAGGTAAGCCCTGTCTACTTTTAAGACGATTCCTATTCAGAGAACATGACGACAGCAGAATTAGAGCACCTGAAGTGTCAACAGGACACACTTAAACATGGAGGTTTTGATTAGTCTTTCGGATTCTCACACCAATGTTACTCATTTGTTTTGCTTGTTATCAAATCCTCACAAAATTGCAATCCAAATCCTCTACACACAGGTCTCGAACCTTTACTACCTATCTACCAGCGAGGAATTTTGTATGGAGACGCTGCTGCTCGCGAGACAGCTGCTGCTGGTCTGGGGGAATTAATTTCTATTACAGCCAACAAATTTCTTGCAGGTCCATTCTTGATCAAACTTGCTGCTAAGGATTGTTGGTGATCGAAATCCATCGGCTGTCAAGATTGCTATTATCAAGACACTAGGTCTCATATTACAGAAGGGCGGACCAGCTCTTCGAGCATTTGTGCCACAGTTTCAGACTACATTTGTTAAGGTATGTATGTGTTGTTGTATGATCCTTCTTCTTCCAACTCTTGCAATTATTCAATATCTGACATACACTATATCTCAGGCTCTGTCAGATCCGTCTCGTCAAGTACGAATTGAGGCAATCAAAGCACTTGCACTCTTGATGCCTCTCTCAACTCGCGTCGACCCACTCATCAAAGAGCTCGTCACAACATCATCTGGAAAAAGCTCCAGTATCGCAGCGGAAGAAGCTGGTATGGTTGCTATCCAAACTGCAGCATCGGAGGCCTTGGCGGTTGTTTTGAAGCATGGGGGCAGCAAAGTGAAACTTCCAGAAAGTATCCCTTCATCTCTTGAAGCCGCCAAGGAACTTGTTGTGCACGAAGATGAAGGAATCAGAGAAAGTGCAGCTAAGGTGGTTGGCCAAGCATGCGAACTCCTTGGAAGAGACACAGCCAATGATACTATTAAGGAACTGATTGTGGACAGAGGATCAAACCTCATCAAATCAGCTGTTGATATCAAACATGGAATGGCCTGTGTCATACGTCGTTTATTTTCTACATCAGTGGGAACAGAAATCGATAGATATATTTACTCATGCATTGTTGCAACTACCCAAGATTTGATGAAAGACGACAGTACATTGGTCAGAAGCACGGCCTGTTCAGCAATAGGTGCAGTGCTCGGAAGTTCAACCGAAATCAAATCTACCATATCTTTGGTTGAGAAGAATATCATCAGCAAAATGGATTCAAAAGAAGCTCTTGAAGTGCAGCAAGGTGTTGCAACTGGTTTGTGTATCACTGCTAGATTACAGCCAGGACTATTCCGAACAAAAGAAGCATTACAAATGACAAATGCTGCATTGAAGCTTGCTATGAGTGGCGCTCAACGTGTCCAATTCTCATACAATGATTTTCTTTGGATAGCATTGGATGTTGAAAAGGGCGAAGATGGACTCGAGGTCAGTTTGTTTGATGTGTCTCTATGTCCTCCAATTTCAACTATTTTGACGATCTTACTTTTTCGATACTTTCAGGAATATCTTGCTCTTGCTCACTTTGACCAAGCCAAATCCATGAAGCCACTTTACAGCAAAGTTCTAGCTAAAATGAAGCCTGTAAAGGATGATGACTAACACTTAGGTAAAGCTAGCTATTTGGAGCCGAGTAATTCAATTAGAATGGATTACTATCAAATTTATGGTAATGCCATCAAGAGACGAGGTTTGGCAAGACAAGTTTACACTACTTTTTTGAGTTCACTTGACAGGATACCAGCCAGTTCCTGTTGCATACCTTTTGCCGAAAGTCAATTAATAGCTCTTAATGATTAAATAATGCAATATCGACACTAGTCTGGTTATCGTAGAAATTTTGAGAATTTCAGGTGACGTCAGTACGAGATGCATTGTTGTGCGGATGTATAAATCCACTCCCTACACTGACTTTGGCTTTGGCGTTAACACTACCTCCTCTAATGGACACCTGTCTTCTTCTCAATCTTCTGCTTTATCTACCCTATCAGCATCTGCCACTGACACAGGCAGTCACATCATTGGCAACCTTCTTGACCTCAACTCAACACCTGATTGCATTTCACCAATAACTCCTTCAATGCAGATGCACCATCATGTAATGTCCACACCCACCTCCATTGGCCTTCTTCCTCACATCTTCTACTGATGTATGTTGTAAGCATCCCGAAGCAAACAACATATCTTCTATGGGAATTCCGACACCACCCCCAAACTCCAACTCCCTTGCTGTCTACCTCCAGGATGTCAAGCATTGTAACCTCAGAATAGCGCCATAAGCCAGTCTGCTTCTGACCCTGCTAGGCTTCCCAGCTTGTTCTGAACAGAGATCACTACAGCACCTCTCTATATCTCACTCTGTTATGACTGAACCATTGCCAGATATTTCTGACTAGGTACATCCAATTCAATCATGATGGATATTTGACTTCAGTATTTTTCAAAACTACCTCCAACGTCAGAATCATAAAATAATAGCTCCATTTGTCGTGCATCTGATTTAAAACCGCCAACTTTTTTGACACAATGATCACTAATTTTTCCTACGTCGTTGACACAGTGCCCCAATTTTCGTTCTGAAGCGCACGTTAAAACTTTGGACCCCAAGACTCTCTTCCCATTCAATTCAGTCAGGTCTATTCAGATCCCTTCTTTCTTCATCAAGGAAGACGTTCCCTTGCCTCTTCATACCAAATACTGAATTACTGAATCAGAATAACCAACCCAACAATACATTCAGGTAAATTCTTTCCATCATTTTTGCTAATGGTTGATTCATTTGTTTGTGAACGCTTCAAGACCTTCCATTTTTTGATTCATTTCATATGTCTCATTCCGCTTCTTTGCTGAAACCAAGAAAATCTGCCTAAATTGCAAATTGAACACCATCACTATAACAGCCTTCAACGGCTGCATATCACTAAAAATCACAATCATTGTACCATCATGTCACTGTCCCCACAGTAAGCCCATTAGTGAGTTATCAGTGGAAGAGATTCTGGTCACATATCTCTGATGATGATAAAAGGGTTCTTGGAATAATGTTTTGCTTGTACTTGTATTAATTGCCTGGGACCACCAAAGTGAGGACGGCTGTCCCCTTTATTGTCTTGCTCTTAGGCAAAGGATTATAAAACATCAAACAATTGGGATATTCTATTGGAGGGGGATTGTTACTATGGTATCTTCTGTCGGGGGAACCATTTGTACTCAATGTTTTCCTTGTTGGGAGTGCATCGTTTCTGGGAGGGGTGTTTAATACTTATGTTACAACCAATTTGTCACCACAATAATACTGGATTGCTTTTGGTCGGCTTCCACCTGCTCCCAATCGGATTCATCCAATAACATATGGTGTGGGATTCATTTTACCCAGCACCTTGTACTAAGGAAGTGTAGGCATGCAGTACATAATACTACCAATTTCAATTTGCACGGAGAAAACATATTGGGTGGCTTATATATGCTATGTCATGCTATTTGATGCAGTGGAATGCTTTATAAAGGCTCAAGCTATTTGTAGTTAGAAAATCCCCGGGGTGAAATGCCCCTGAGCTACCCCGATCTTAGGTACTAGATATGATAATATATAAAAATGAAGGTTTATATAATTTTGCGTGCTCACTG
>JALLAY010001002.1:0-11893 GCA_036939635.1 Cyclotella baltica
AACATGTCAGTGTCACTCCAAATTTTAAGAGTCAAACATACAGCAGCAAATGCCACGGAGCCTATCACATCAGAATTTCCTACTAAAGTGAAAATTTCAATTCATCCTAGCTTGACAAAAAAGTGACATCTAGATTTACACTTGCTCTAAGTGATCAAGAAAGAAATTAAAGTATCTAATTTGAATGTATATCCTTTTCAATGTGTGGATCTATTTTTTCAAATTGAAAATTTTGCTTCAAATTGTTAAAGTCAGGCTACCAAAGAAGTAGATATCATATGCTGTCACTCTGTTTGTCCCTTAAAAAATGAATCAATTAATGTGGCTTGAATTAAAAAATGAGTGAACAATTCATCTATCTTGCACCGGCATCGCTCTGTGTTGTTGTTCCCATCCTGGCAGGATGATGCAACAGTTTGCAACAACAACAGGGTAGTATCAAACCAATGGTGCATCTAACAAACCTGCTAATACAGGTTAAAAGATATGGTTGTGGCTTCAGACAGTCAGAGCTGGCGAAGAGGGCAGATGAAATGGAAACAAAGAGGATGAGGGATGAGGATATCTCTTTTGTTTGCCTGCCATTGTCATTGTCCTGGTTTTATTGCAACAGTGGCTGAAGTAGATGTCAGGTGCAAAAAATGGAGAGAGATGCACATCACATCAACCCAACTTTTGAACAAGCCAGTTGTGGTCTCATTCAACAGTTCCTTTGCAATTATGTGCCCCTTGTGACCATTGTTGTCCCTGGTTCATCGTAACAGCGGATGCATGTGAGAGGGGCAATAATAATAATAGTCTCCAGAGGATTGGTACAGTTAAACTGTGGTTTTGTTAAGATGGTAAAATAAATGGCCAATTGAGGTGAGACTTGTGGGATTGAAAGACATGATTTCTCGTCCATCAACGGTGCCTTTGTTGTGCAGTATCCGGTGCACTTAATGATTTTGTACTAGGAGTGCCATGACGGGCGGAGGATCTGAAATATGGAGAGGAAGATTGTTGTTGTAGCTCTGACAAAATTTGACAGGCTGTTTAGCAAGATAACTCTCACATTAGAAGACTGTGATTCTTCTCTGTTTTCAAGACAGTTACTCTCTTTAGTTTTTGATGGACAACCCTGAGATTGCTGCTGCTTGCACAATTGGACCCACTTCTGCCCTGATGTTAGGTGCCCTCCAACTCCCAAGGAAGAACAAGACTCAAAAGAAGAATCTTGATAAAACCGAGCAGCCTGATAACATTCTGCATTCTCCTGTTTTCACAAATTTCTTTTGTTTGTCATTATAAGCAATGATTAGCCTCTTCTTGAAATGACGCTGACAGTTTTTTTTAATTTTGCAAATTACACACAATTCATCAGAAAAGGTGAAAATCAGTTTCATTCTTTGTCTGATTAACTCTGCCATTTCAGAATTCCAAAAACCATTCACCCAATTTCGAGAATGAACTAAGAAGAATAAAATGGAGAAATTTGTAGAATGTCACTTTAAATAATGTTAGCTGCATTTAGTTATTTGGTAAGGGCAAATGAATCAAAAACTTTGCAGTCCTCAGTCTTAGCCAAAAGGTCAAACTTCTAAATCTTTGATTAAATCACAACAACTCTTCTATTGCATGATTGTGTCTGAGTTTCAAGGTTTTTAGCTACATGCCCTTCTCCAGGGGGTACTGCATTAGAAGTTAATCCCCACATCAGTGATGATTCTATTGTACAGGAGGAATGAAAAACTTAGTCTAGTATTTATGCACTTCCTCTCTGCAAATGAGGTTTTAGGAGAGTTGAATTATTTGTAACCCCCTCAGCATGAGCTCATGTCTCATGTCATTAAATTGGAGCCCTATCCCCGTGACACGTCCAATCTTAAATTTGTGGCATGACAGTCCTCCATCGAATTCTAGCATCAAGGGCCTCATCCCCATCACAATGCTCAGAGTATCTGAAGTTGTTTGAATTTCAAACTCTGATATCAAACATTTTTACTGGTATTCCGGTTTGTTGGTACTACATACCATAATTGAAACACTAAATTATGCAACATATTAATGTTTAGATTCACATTTGCTCTAATATATAATGACTGGCAAGTAGAATCATCATACAACACATATGAAAATGGTTTTGCAAGCTGCCAATTAGACGTCATGGCATATCAGAAAACAGAAGTGATGTAGATATCATCTCCTTTTCGATTGCCTCTGATTCACTTCTTCCCTCCACTGTCCAACATTGCAAGCTTTTTTCATCTCCAAATGATGCAATCGAACCAAGCTCAACATCTGCTCGGGCAATGTACCATTGTTCTCTTGACCTTCAATGACAAATCCCAAGTCTACCGTGACCACGTCTGCTTTGCCTACAACAGTGTTGGCTACAGTGTTTCCAAAGGCTGGTCCCTTGGTCACATCCATCGTGATTTCGAGGTAATTCTCTTGGAGAGATCCACGGTATGTGACGGGGAGTTTCGTGCCAATTAGAGCTGGTGTTGAGCCAACCATTTTCTTTACTACCCAGGGGCCTGCGCATACTCTGGGGATTAGTTTTAGGCACTTGTTGCGGTACTCCTGAGATAAAATGGAGATGAATAAAATATCAGGTGCTGGATACATCAGTGGAGCTGAAAGCATGGCAGGATCTTACAGTATCTCCATTCATAAAATCTCTCCAAGCCTTTTCAGACGGTCTGTTTCTACATCTGGATGAAAATGGTCCATCATCAGCATCAGGTCTGAATGAATACGATTGAAAGTGACCCCATGGAACTGTCGAAGAAAGTGATATGTTGGTGAGAAAATGGCAATGGAGGTTAGCGATACAAAAATGGATGACTATATTGAATTCTCACCTACGAAATTGATGACAAGTCTGGTGAGGACCAATCGAGTCAGACAATCAAAATGAATTAGTGAAAGCAATGCAGAGTAGAAATGAATGAATACCAGCAATATCTCACAGAAATGGAGTTCGATCCAATCCAACATCAGCGCAAACTTTCTTCCATCTCTCCAAATAGTGAGTAGTATTTGAATACTCCTTCGCTCCCTCGCCACTTACAAAACTATCCACTCCCAAACAAGCGAATAATGCCGTCTCGCTCTCAACTTTAATTCCATCTTTAGTGTAGTTCTTTCCACGAACCTTCATGCTATTTGCTCCCGGTTCAGACCAGACATTGACGGGAGACACCTCTGATAAACTCCCAACAAAACTGGATTCCCTAGCGGATGAAGTCAAAGTGCTGCCCTGGTGCTGCTGTATCCTACGCAACCGATTGGGGGTATTATCCGAACACAAGTCCACGATAGCATCTGGACTGCATGGATGATTATTATTGGACATGGTCAATGGACCTGTATCATTGGAAACAGTATCATTTGCCCCACAATCTTCTTGTTGTTGTATTTCCAATTCTTGCCAGTAAGAATCAAAAACGTGGGGAAGAGTAGTATCCATTTGTTTGGACAGCCTATACCACCATATATTCGTGTTGTTCCCAATGACATTGACGGGGTCTGTTGCAAGCAGTCTCGGATAGCAGTAAGTACCCTTCAATTCAGGGTGAATGTTGTCATTCTCACTCCATATTGGAGCCGATGCCTCTTTCAAGATATCGTATATTGAAACAACGCCGCAATCCGGAACCAACTCTACCATCATACTCCTCTCCTCTGACGAAGACAAATCCCGAACACCCCTGGTAGCAACACTTGCACCCCCCACAATCGAATCAACCTTTGGAAACGATACCCTACTCAAATCCCTCCTCATACTCAATTTGCCCATCATTTGCGTCGCCTGCTGTTTTGCCATGCTCAATTCCATGGCTGGGGAAGGTGGCAAATTCAATTGCTGCAGCGACGTCCCATCCCCAGGAGGTATGTTTTGAAGAAGCCGCGAATTATACTTGGCATACGAGACTTTGGGAGTCTTCGGCTCATCATCCTGATTAATAGTTTCTTCCTGCGAAGCAATAAGCGACAACAAACTCCCATCTTGGGCGAGCGAATCATCTCTCGTAATCAAAGGAGAAGATTGAAATGGTTTTGTCTTATTCCTCTCCTCCCTCGGTTGTTTCTTATACGATAAAAAAGAAGGCAATTCCTCCTCATCATAATTCCTCTTTGTCTCACATTCCGACGCCACCAACGACAACATACCTTCATCTTGCAACGGATCATCTCGATCCAACAAGGGATTCGAAGCAAACGGTTTCGAAGGACGCATCCGCCCACCCTCGGTATGACATCCAAGCACGGGGGGATATTCACGCAACACTTCGTTGGTATTCATTGATTTGTATTTTTTGTTGCCAAATTCCTTCTCGCTCCAAATGTTGCTGCCTCTGGAGTATTCCATGGTGTTGGTGGGGCTGGCGCGGAGGGTGGGGGCGCAGCAGGAGAGCATTATGGAGGCTACTCCTCCTTCGTTGTTGTTGTAGGTGGGTTGGATGGGGGTGTATTTGTCTTGTTTGTTGTAGGAGTTGTTGGTGGTTGCTGGTATGGATGACATGTTGTTTTGTTTTATTATGAAGTTGATATGCTCTGGAAGAATTAAAGGTAAAAGGACTGTGAGTATTGGTGTGCCAACTCATTTAAGAAGAGGTAAGACAATGGTTCCCAAAACAATTCGAATAATGACCAGAGCAAGAGATATGCATCAAAAATACTACAATACAGGAGATCAAATAAATGAGATGCTTGAAGTCTTTTGCACAAGGCATAAAGCAAAAGTTAAATGTGCCCCAAATTACCTAACAATTGATGAATATTCCTCTCACGGAACAACTAAGATTAAAATTGACACAAACCACACCAAGTATGCAAGTGTAAATGAACCTAGCTATTTAATCACAATGAAGAAAAATCAAAGGCTGCAGACTAACAATCAAATAGTTCCAGCTATAAAGAAATCACGTTTCCAAATTACCCAACCTCAACAATAAATTTCATGAGCAACAAAAATCTGCTGGAACATATACAACAGAGATGAAATAGCCATAGCTGAACTTGATCGAAGTGCAACAGACGAATTAGACGAGAGAGAAATTCAACCAAACATGAAGGAACAATTAATCGTTGAGATCACGAATAAAACACACTCTGACCTCCCATCACAATTAAAATATGAATCAATTTCGAAGACTGCGTAATTGCTGCGACTAGAGCCGAATCCCCATCTTCTGGTGTACAATACTCACATGCAGACACATTGAATAACTCGTGAAATAGAACAAGTTAGACTTTTGTGAATACGACTAAATTGTTCGTCAAAAATAACTAAATCACGAAAAGAATATTTATTTCACTTCACAAATGTAAAACACACATCCAAGAATAGAAACGAATCAAGAGAGTCTCGAAACATGAACAATTGAAAGGTTGAATCATCAATCGATCAACAGAAGAATCGCTCACCTGCCGAGGATCCAAACCGTCTAATCAACGATCTCCACGAATATCGCTATTCAGAGACTTTCTACGCTGTCGAAATTCCACTATTCTCCCTTCATTAACTGGATAAATTGTTATCGAGGCTCCTTTAATCACGGCATCGGCTCCATTGTCCAATCATCGACTTTCATTTTGTCGTCGTTCATTTCATCGGCTCATGGTCTTCGCCGTTAATTGAACAGAAACAAACACTTCCGTTGATCATGTCGTATCTACCGAAATTCATGTGGGAATTCATAGATTGGATATGGAATGGATTCTTGATTTTTGGGGGTATCTTTTCTTGTGAAGTCTTATTGAGTAGATACCTAATGAGACGGGGTAGGTAGGTAAATCTGATTAGGTACGTTATCATACTTACTATGGTAGATGTACCCTAACTAGGTACTAGGTACTACTCCCTCTCGTTCTGCGTGTCCATTTCCACATGTACCCTACCTGCTGACCTCTACTGATTTTCCGCATTCCCATTTTCCACACCTGATTGCACCTTAACCAATAATTTTCACCCCTCAACACATATCTAACTTTCAGACACACTGGGCACCAACTGTCTCTTAGGTAACTTATCAATTGTCGTTGTTGTCTCTTTGGTAATTTATCAATCGTCGTTCTCGTTGTCGTCGTCATGGTCACCATGAGAATGTTCTCAATATCATGAGTTTCGTCACAGTCCTTGTATGACGATAAGATTCTTAGTTTTCCATCTATCTCATCTTGCATGAAGCATTTTGTGGTAATGATCATTGCTTGTACATGGGCCTCCTTTACCTTTACATATATTCTTTGTTTTGTCTAAAAAACTTGGTTTGTTTTTGTACAATGTTGAGATTTATGACTTGTCATGTGTTGTTGGAAGATTTCAGTTCCTTTATTTTCTTATTCATATTGTGAACATTTGTACTTGGTTTTTTTCAAACATGACAATTTAGGTATGTCATATGTGTCTTTGACTTCAAGTGACACCATTTTTTATCACACTAACTTATTTTTACTCCTGGGGTTATCACATAGGCAACAATTTGAAACAACTTTGATTTCTTATAAAAATAATACCTTTGAATTCAATCTCATTTAAAGATGAGATTTCTCGTTGACAAAAATTTGGAAGCACAGTATTTTCAATTATTGTCAGCAAGCTATCCTCGTGGACAAAAATAAGGTAATAGTCTGATAAATTTAGCTTCATGAGATATGGTCATAAGCTGATTGTATTTGTTCAAATTTGCTGGGGAAGTCTTGTCCGTATGTGAAGTACATGCTAGCAGGTTGAATTTGTGTGCTGTAGTTTCTGATGATCAATTTATCATTCAGGATTCACAAAGCCTCAGGGCCTGGATTCTTTTGTTAGTAGTTGTTTAAGTTGAGTGCATTCTCCCAATTATGGCTCATTAATTTGCATCAACGTTCAACTGTTCCTCTTCTGTGTTCTTTCTTTCGTTCTCCTCATGTTGGGTATTTCTTGGTGTTTGATTTAGTTTTTGTTGTTTGTGTGACCTTATTTTACTCATATAATAACTTTGGTTTGACATCTTGCAAGTATACAGACAATTAGATTCTGTGTTGACTTAGAGGTTTCATCCTATTGAGGTGCATCATTTATCATTATCATCAAAGGATTTGTGATTGATGAACGGTGATGGTTCGTGATTAGTTTTTACAATTCTATGGAGAACAGCCCGCTTTGTCCTGCACAGGAATTTGACACACAATTGATACCATGGGAATCTGACTTCGGTGCCAAAAATAGGTACAAAAAGGAAAGGTTGAGTGATTGGAAAGGAGGAAGAATTCACTCTAGTATTTTTGTTCTATCGTTGTCTAGCATTCAATGTTGATCTGGCTTTTCTAGTGTATTCAATTCTCAGTGAGCACAAATACTGATAAACTCAGAGATGCTTCAGATGAAGCTGATGTGATCTCCATAAAGGACATCCTGTTGTTTTTATTGGAGGATTTGATTGTTGAAGAATATTTGTCATATCTTCTATCGTGGGCATTTATTCAAAATATTTTATTCATAGAAACCTTTTTGACCCCAAATTTAACCAATACTCAAAAATGGTTGGAGTAAGTTTGAAATAAAAGGGTTTTACAATTCAACACAGCTGGGTCTAATTTAGAAGCTGGAATTTAGTTAAGTTGTTTTAGAATTAAGGTGTTCATAACAAAGTGACCAGAAGTAACCATGCCAGATTATAGGTGTTTTCCAAGAGTACTAAATGCCTTTGAATGGTGCAACTTCGACAATTTCTTGTCCTAGGTTGGAAAGCAAATTTTAATATTTTATGTTACATGTCTCGTACATTGCTTGGAGGCTCTAGTTTGTGGAGCCATGCTCTCAGGCCAATTGAGCAAAACCAAACTTCCCATTCTCAAAATCCCAAATTGAATAAATCTGTCTCAAGAACTTATCACCCAAAAGCCAGGTATCTAATTGCCCTGGCACAGGTGAGTCAGAAATACCTGAAAGCCTTGTAATTTGCTCCACCGCTTCATCAGAAAGATCTTGAGGTGGTTTGTTGTAAACGACCTTAAGACTGGAGATAATGAAGAAGCAATTGAAATTTTCATCTTGTAGTTTCAATTGTTTGCCTGGAATCGTAATGGTTTTGCCACCAATAGTGAATTCTAACTTTGGCACTGAGGTATTGCAATCAATTTCATACATTTGGAGTTGAGGGTTGTAGACTGCATTCAAGGATTTGACCATGACAGTTGTAATTTCAGGAGGGGCATAAATAAGGGAGGTGCCTGTATCCATTATGCCAGCAGAGTAGGACTCTCCTGAGATTTCTTGGCCTCCAAAGGTGACTTTGCCAAGGGGTACTAACCAATCTATGAACAAAGAACAGAATTTTGACCATGTTGCATAAAGAATGTCAAAGCTTCAATAATAGTCAGAACTCTTACAACCGGGATTCACAAGATTTACCCAGGTAATTTCCCCGTTGATCCTGTTTTCATCATATCCCCCAATTGTAAGCTCGCCATCAGCATCCTAAATGCCAAATGATGTGAAAGAACAAGTGGTTCAATGTGTCAATATACTTCTATAACAGACAGTATTCTTAAAGCCCGTTCATCCAACTCACATCCCCAAGGTAAACCCCAAACATGTGCTGGGTGATGCTGTCATTTTGAGTGACCAAATTCTGAAGAACAGTTGGAGCATCAGGGTTCTGGCTGAGGATGGGAAATGCAAGGCCTTTAATGAAGAGATATCAAGTGGAGATGATAGTTGTTGAACAAGGAAAAGAAGTAACACTGACTCCCTATTGAGTCAACTCACCTAGAATGCCGTCAAAATTGCTTAACATAACTTGTTGTTGCGTATTTGCGTATTCAACATCAGCACTGAGCTATAATAAT
Organism: Cyclotella baltica; assembly: GCA_036939635.1. Lineage (NCBI taxonomy): Eukaryota > Bacillariophyta > Thalassiosirophyceae > Thalassiosirales > Thalassiosiraceae > Cyclotella > Cyclotella baltica. The sequence goes on from JALLAY010001002.1 coordinate 8,824, forward strand.
GAATACATTGTACAAAGATCCTTTCTATCGTACTCACAAACTTCTCCTAATCCTTCGGTTTGATCCACCACAGCAAAGGTCTGATCTTGTATCACATAGTCATCAGCCAATTTGACCGTTTCCGTGGCATAGCACCCGCTCACATCTCCACTCCCATACTTGATTACAAACTCGGTCTTCTCACCGGGAGAAGCAGCTGCATATGTGGATGAAAAACTTGAATCGTAGGCTTCCTTGCTTTGACAATTTTCTACCTCTCTCAAACACGAAGGGGAAGGGACCCAAAAGTCCGCAGATCCCGTGTCGAATACCACCTGGAAATATTGTTGGGGAGTTCCAATGCTCACGGTTCCGTAGTATTGAGTATTGGCAATGTTTCGTAGGACAATGGCTTCTCCTCCGAGTCTGCGTTGGGTTGACGAGACCCTGGAATGTTTTGATGAGAGGAGGATGGGAGACTTGTGAGTTGCGAGGAGGGTTGCAACGAACTGGTTGTGAGGGACTTGTCTGATTGGGATTTTGTTGTTGGCGGTTGTTGCTGCGGGAAGAAGAGCGAGGAGAGCGGCTTTGAAGAACATGGTTGCGGTGGTGATGAAGGATCTGACGATGATGGGTTGGGCGAAGAAGTTATTGGACGCGAGTGTGGACAGCTGATACGTGGCATGTGTCATGTGTCATGTGTGGCATGTATGTTGTAACTAGGTACCCTTAATAAGGTAAAGTAGAAAGTAGGTAAGTATCCATCTTGTCTGTACCTTATGATTGATTATGCTAGTAAATCCACTAACAAAGTTGGCCAACAACCCATACTTATCTCCACCAGAAGGCCGCCAAATCAACTGTCCTCACCTCATTAAGCGGTTCAATACATTTGCCAAAGGGCAATATATTTGCTTCTGGCAGTTGGTGTGTGCGTCTTCAGCGGTCAGGTAAGCCATTCATCTCACTTTGTTTCATCATTGTTCCTCCATTGCAGAGCCCAACAAACACCCTCATTTCAACCTCAATTCAAATGATGTAATGGTTACACAGTTGCCTCTTCGAGTAACAATCATGTCCCAAATTTTAGATTTCAGAAGTCAATCTCTCGAAAAGCTTGGATCAATAAGTCAGTGCATTGTAAGTCTCAAATAATATTGCCGATGGCTGATGTATTTTAAAATATTGTAGTAGCGGATACTCGTAGCACCAGTTTCATCAAACTCTGATGTGTCACGTGTCGCTCTATTACCGCAGGAGAAAGTACCACCAGAGTACACCCAAAATTACAACATTCAACCTTCCGTTTCGAGAGATGAGAATTCAGGGAGTCTGGTTTTCAATGACTGGATATGGACAGGGAAATTTGTTTTAATGATTTTAATTCTTTCTAAGTTTTTGAGGTGTTGGATTCAAGGCCAATGAGGAGAGGTGTGAGGAAATTGAGCTCAATTGAAACTATTATACAGTTCATACTTCAGCAATACAATCCATTTCAATATAAAATGTTTCATTGATTGAATCAACAACAATGTGATAAATGAAAACTAACATGTGAGTACAGACTTCTTTGAGTAGGCTACGTCTCCCATTCGGCCTGCTTCATCATCAGCAAAGAAACAGTTGATAATGCGGTACAAAATTGCTTATTCTTGCCACATCAACAAGCTACTGTCAAGCCATTGCCACTGATCAAAATTACACAATATTGGTAATATTTGTTCAGTAGTATATCTATGATATTAGGAACAACAATGATGCATTAGCTGGTTAAAAACATGATATTCGTGCTCAATGTGTGTGCCACTTGGAAAATGGCCCGGGAAACGGCCCAAAAGTGTTCCAGTATACCTAAGGGTTAAATAAATACCAATTACTTCACCGTCTTGTCATAAGCGTAGAAGTTGCTTTGCTATCTTCTCCTATTCATGTGAATCTAGAGGAGGCTGCATTCAGTGGTCCATGATTTGTCTGTTTTTTTGTGTTGACTTTTGCCTTGGATATCCTCACACAGACTGTATATGGAGGCACTAACAACCAGACAAATTCCAATATTTTTCCATTCTTTGAGATTCCAATAAGTTCATCATTAATGCTTCTAATAGGTTCGTCATTGATCAACCCGTTGATGTCAACCCAATCTGGTCTTTAGAAATTCGTGGGAATTGTTGATGATTTGGAATAAATGCTTTGCTTCTTCATCAGTTTTCCAAGTTCTAGCAGAGTTGTGCTGGTCTGAGTGCCAAATTCTTGCAAATACCCGGTACTGAGCCTTTACCTCTGAGTATGTAGCTGCAAACCCAATCCAAATATTTTCAGAAGTCAAACAAAGTTTCTCCTGATCCCACTCTGGTAGGGTCGTAGTTTCTATCGGGGTCATTCCGGTGGCAATTGTTTTGGTGTTGTATTGGTGGGAACCTTCAAGGGGGTGTTTGTAGCAGCTCATGAATAGGCTTCTTGACAGGGAAGCTGTTGGGGAGGAGGAGTTTGACTTGTTCTTCTGTTGCATCTGGACCTCCTTGGATTGAAAGTGGCATCTGGATATGGTCTGTCGGGTACGTGTGTTCTAATTTTTTGCCAAAAGAGATCGTCAATTAAATCCAAGTAGAATTCTTTGCAAGATCCAAGTTGGTCAATATGGATCCCAACTACATGCTTCATAACCCGTTGAAGACTCTCTAAACAATGCCAAGCAATTGCAAAAGATCGGTCTTCCAGGTAGTCTTGGGTTGTTGACAAACCCGATCAGAAGTGAGAAGTTTACCCAGGAATTGCATTCACCTAACATTAATCAGGGTCATCATGCTAGGAATGTCATTGAAGTACCGTCTCATTTCTCTAATGTTTATAACATACTGCTTGACCAAATGCATGTTTAATCCAAGTATACAACGGACGCGATGGTTGACAAATCTTTCAAGCTTTGTCAATGAGTCCTCCTTAGTAGGACCCAACATTAACATCCCCAAAGCAACAGGTTCACTGGAATGGCCATGAATATTAAATAGTTTGACGGAACAGAGACTTGTTTCCTTTGGAAGAAGCCTGGCATTGCACCCAAGGCTTTGCTAGCACTGGCTATTTGCATGTT
>JALLAY010001003.1:0-11892 GCA_036939635.1 Cyclotella baltica
TAGCGAAAATCACGAGGTTTTGAGCGAGGTGGCGAGGTTTTTGAGAAGAAAATTTCCCTTACATTACAAAAATCAAGCCTGACGTGGCGAGGTCACCACAAGCTTTTACGAAAGTCTAAGAGGCGGTCTGAAATTTTTTAATGTCAGTCCCTTCGTGGTCTCTCTTTTTCCAGGATTTCTCCTGGTATTAAAGGCTATTTAAAGTCTGCATCTCCTGTCACAACAGGAGTGCTGAGAGTGGTTGCTAGTCAAACACCTCCTATCTCCCTGTATGGTCAATGGTGGTAATCAGGTGTAGCTCTGTAACTGACCTTGCAGCCTTTAGCTAACAGCCAATACGTTTGCTTCTCACTAGATGTGGTTTCCAGGTCCGACAGATTGATTTTCAGGATATTATTGGCAATTTTGGAGTTCCAGTTTCAAAACTGGATGGTGGCAAAATTTCAATTGGGTCAAACAAATAAGTACTTTAAAAGCTTAACATAAGTTTTGGATCGGCAGATAAAATAATGACCTACCTTTGCCTCCCGGAGTTATTGTTTTTTTGGTCTTGGTGTTGAGCATCCCATAAAACAGGATTAGGAACAAATTTCGAATAACAAACAAGTACTTTATGTTTTAGTTATCGGATCAAAACGATAGAAGTCTTATTTTGGTAAGCGTTTAAAAGGTTTTGACTGTAACGAATGGAAAGCATCCATTTTCATCCAATCATGTCTTACAAGAGTGAGGTTGTGCCTCACATTTCTCTTCTCTCTTGGGGCTATCTTGATACAGTCTAAAACCTAATGTTCAACCAACAGCCTGCATCAAAAATAATGGTAATAGGGAACTGAAGTAAAATAATCTTTGTAACTTCTATTGCAGGTTTCACCATATCAACCAACCTGATGAAGCACCATTTCAAATACTAACAGCTCACAGAACAGTGTTTAAGTACCATTAAAATCTGCTCTCAGACCTTATCACCAAGTCCATAAAAAAGATTAAATCATGTCACATCTACTGAAGCTTTGGAAGCAAGTCTTCGGTAACCTTGCCATTTTCATCATAAAACTCAAATCGAAGAGGATGGAAGTAATCAAGAGTATCAGGCGCCGTGTTAATCTGAATGCCACTAAGCAAAGCAAGTCCCTTCTTAATACTTCCCTTCCCCGTGTTGATAATATCACGAACCAAAATATCTTGCGAATCATACAAAGCATAAGGAAGCTCCTTCATACGGTTGTCAGCGTCATTAAGCCTCTTGCCAAAAGGGAGAATGAGTTCACGAACAGCTCCCTGTTGAAAATCAGAAAATTCCTGCAACTTGGGTGTGATTTTCATACCTCCGTCAGTAATACCCTTTAAGTAGTTCGAGGCAGCAATGGCAGATCCACAGCAGCTATCAACAAGAGCAATTCCCGAACGTTCCACTTTGCCAATTACTCCATCCTTGGTAATACCGACATGAGGTCCGTGAATAAGCAAACAATATCCATCATCGGGGATATGTCCAGACATGGCACCAAAGCCAGTGTTACCAGCGAAGGGGAATCCTGCCAATCCACCAAGGTTAAAGTTGTGTCCATAAACAGTATTGAAATCATCCTCTAAATTCCTAGCAAGTTCATCACAGCATAAGCTCGTGCACAGCAAGGTATTTGCGGGTGTTAGACCCATCCCCTCCAAGACTTTGACTACCTTCTCCTCCAACTCCTTATTGGAAATGGCTCCCGGAAAATTGTCTTTAACGAGCTTGTCCATGGCACTGTTCTCCTCCGAGCGTTCGACCTTGGCTACTCGCTGGGAGGCACTCTCTGTCCCTGCGAGGATGTTGAGTCGAGTGGAAGGGCTGTAAGTTCTCTTCGTGATGTGACTTGCTGGAGATGTGTGCTGGAAGGCATTGGTGGAGGCGATGAATAGTCCGGCGGCGGCTATGGGGATCTTCATGGTGCTGGATGATGTTGGTTGTAGGAGCCTGAGGTAGTGATTGTAATGCGCCTGCTGGAGGAAGCGATTTGTCAAGCGGAGATGCACCATGGCTGGAGCTTTGGCGAACGATGGAGGCGACTGACGTTGTTGGAGACAGGAGTAAGGAAGGTTTGGAAGGTTCTAATGAAAATGGGATGTCATGGTGGCAATGAAATCTCGTCACGACAGAGTCAAAACATGTGATGTTTTTGATGTCGATATCACGTGTGGTGATGGAGGAAAAGGCTTTTACAGGTTAAAATAAAGGATTTTTACGGGTCTGCTTAAGGATTTCATGTGTTGGTGGCATTAAATGAGCAATAAATAGTCCGTTACTTGCCCAATTCACTATGTGATGCCGGATACCTTCCAAAAGATACCAATATACGTCATGCCCCAATGTGAATGTGCGTACCATAATACCATACCACCACCAAACAAAGTGAGAAATGAGAACCCGTCTCACATCAAATGATGCGATGTGCTGATCTCTTCATCATGCAACCACTGCTTCGTAGGTACTGAGATGATGGTTAGTGATTGGTTTGCTACGATGGTGCTGAAGACACCCCTAAAGAGAACTCCAAGCATGAGATGGCGCGTTTCATGCCAATTAACATAAAAAGCAAGATCAAATCAAAAGACAAAAATGAAGTACTCTCGTGTCAACAAACTACCGACAACAACAACAATCATCTGCCTCGCAACGATTGAGCTAAACTTTGCAAGTGAACTGCAAGATACATTTTCAGGACCTGGAAGAATAGACTGCTTCGGAGGAGCCTGCGAGTTCACAGTTGATACAAGTTTAGGGTGCAGTGACCCCTGCCATACATACACATCGAGCAATATTTTTGAGTATTCGTTTTCAGATGTTGCCCTTGTCAGTAACAAGATAAGACATTATCCATCGCAGTCTATGTGTTACTATAAGAAAGCGGTGGATATTGACATGGGGTATTGGTGGGACCCTTGGCCATTAAAGATTGATGAAGGCTGCATTGCTACTTGTACAGGGTGCACTTTTTACCCAACTGAAACATTCTCAGGTCCAGGTTTCTTATACTGTTTAGAAGGAGATTGTTACAATTATTCTCACGGAGATGAATACAATGATTGTGGTGCACAACTTGAAGATGCAAGTGAAGAATGGGGTGAGGAGTCTGTTCTATTGTCAGGTTCATTTGATGCAGAGACTTTTCAAGGCTTTAACAACATAGGTACTTCAAGTTCCATAAGGATTCCTGAAGGATGCTCACTTGATTGCTCTGGTTGTCAATTCACTAAAAGGCGCGTTAGGCATGGAATGAAGCGTGAGAAACGAGCTTAACATTGCTCTCTATTCTAATGATCGATGAACAAGTTTGTAATTTGATACAAGTATCGTTGAATGAACAGTCGTCTAGGCAGTGAAATTGACACTTGATAAGAGTGTAAATGAGTTAAACATTTACGCAATTAGGTACACACACCAGTTAGAAGGAATAATATTGTAATGTCAATCATTTACTAGAGCCTCTAAATTAGTAGTTGTTACAGTTGATAGCACAAGCGACATAATTCTCAACCTAATCACACATTAACTACGCCCCAGGAGCTTTTTCAGACCACGTTTAAGACGACTTCCTCCACTTGCTTTCCCATCTCTGTTGCGAAGCAGAAGTTAAACAGAGATTGATTAAGATATCACCAGGACGTGTAATCATCATATCAGAATGTAAACGCACCCTGAACTCATCAGTGCGCTTACCTCAAATAGGGAAGCATGTTATCAACCAAATTGCCATCGCCATCATAATAATCAAATCGAAGGGGGTGGAAGTAGTCAAGAGTATCCGGGCCAGTGTTGATTTGAATTCCTCCAAGAACTGCAAGTCCAGCCTTAATACTGCCCTTTCCATTGTTGACGATATCATTCACCAAAACCTCTTGTGAATCATACAAAGCATAGGGGAGTTCACGCATGCGATTGTCAGCTCTTGAAAGACGTTTTCCAAAGGGAAGGATGAGCTCTTGCACAGCTCCCTGTTGGAAATCAGAAAACTGTTGTAGTTTGGGGGTGATGGGTGCACCTCCGTCAGTGATGCCCTTCAAGTAGTTGGAGGCGGCGATGGCAGATCCACAGCAATTATCTACAAGAGCAATTCCCGATCGTTCTACTTTACCAATGGTCCCGTCCTTAGTGATACCAACGTGAGGTCCATGGATGACAAGGTTGTACCCATTGTCAGGGACATGGGCAGACATGGCACCCCATCCCGTGTTCCCTGCAAAGGGGAAACCAGACAATCCCCCAAGGTTGAAGTTGTTACCATAAATCTCTACGAATTCGTCCTCGAGGACACGAGCAAGCTCATCGGCACAAAGAGAAGTGCACAACAGAGTGTTCTCGGGCTGCATGCCCTTTTCTTCCAATAATTCAACGACACGTTCAGCAAGCTCCCTGTTGGACAAGGCAGCGGGGAAATTCTTCTTCACCATTTTGTCAAATTCTGCGTTTTCAGCAGGCTTGCTCTTAAACATTTCCTTCACCTTGTCCACAGTGGAGCCGTAGAGTTGAGTGGAGGCAGTAAATTGTCTTGAGCCGACACGGGCTGGCGCGAAGGCTGAGGCGCCGGTGCTAGAGAGGAGGAGGCAGGCCGCTGCGATCTTCATGGTTGCTGTTTCTTTGGGAAATTTTAATTATGGATCAGTCGATTCCGTCAAGTTGTTGCAATTTGCAATCCTCGTTCTGCAAATGAAGATTTTGCTTTACTTTGTGTTGTTGTTGATCCGCCCCGCAGTTTGTGATGGCTGACGTTGATGATGTTGACCCGATCATGACGTAAGCTAGAGACCATAGTATTGATTCCCAAGTTGAAAGTTAATACGTCAGCTTGACATCTGAAGATATTTATAAATGATTTAAAGTCATGTAGGTAAATCAATAGTTTAACAATAACAACTTACATTGAGTATCAAAAACATTTTTTGGATTCTTCTCTGATGGTGTGTTCCTGATATTGCCCCGCCGTTCTTTTCGGCCATCATCGTCACATAATCTAATTGCAACAACCATGAAGCTTTCTCTCCCTTTCACCCTCCTCTCCACCGCCTCGGCATTCCAACATGCACCCGCGGGTCGACCCAACTTGACCCGCCGCAACATTCTTGCCGGTGTCGAATCTGCCGCTGAACGTGCTGCAAGTGTGGTCTACCCCGCAGGAAATGAAGACTTTGACAAAATGGTCAAGAAAAACTTCCCGGGGGCTATCTCGAATAAAGATTTGGTGACCAGGGTTGTCAACGCCGTTGATGGAAAGGGATTCACACCCGCCAACACACTTTTGGCCACTTCCTTCTGCGCTGATGAGCTTGCTCGTATCCTCGAAGATGAATTTAATACCGTTTACGGACACAACTTTAACCTTGGTGGACTTTCTGGGTTCCCTTTCGCAGGGAACACTGGTTTCGGTGCCATGTCTGGACACATCCCCGATGATGGCTTCTGTTTGCTTGTCCATGCCCCACACGTTGGAATTTCCAAGGATGGTGTTATTGGAAAGGTAGAACGATCGGGAATTGCTCTTGTTGACAACTGCTGTGGGTCTGCCATTGCTGCATCTAATTACTTGAAGGGAATTACGGATGGAGGTGCCAAGATCACGCCTAAGTTGCAGCAATTCTCTGATTTCCAACAGGGAGCTGTGCAAGAGCTTATCCTTCCTTTCGGAAAGAGACTTAATGATGCCGATAACCGTATGAAGGAGCTGCCATATGCTCTCTATGACTCACAAGATATCTTGGTTCGTGATATTATCAACACAGGGAAGGGAGGAATCAAGTCAGGCCTTGCCTTGTTGGGTGGTATTCAAATCAACACTGGTCCGGACACTGTTGACTATTTCCATCCTCTTCGATTTGAGTACTATGATTCTGACGGTAACATGGTAGAGGATATGTTGTCCAAGATTGTTTAAGTCCTTGCTGCAGTAGTTTTCGATGGTGTGATCATATAAATTCTTATAGACTGAATATGTACAAAGGAAGAAGGTGTTATCAAATTGAATATTCTGTGTATAACTATCAATACTACATTATATAGAAACTGCAGAGCAACGACTCACGCATGAAGGGAAATGGAGCTAACAAGTTGGAGGAGACTGTTTACCTCATGTCCAGACATCGCCAAGATGAAATAATTTTTAAGGAAAAGCGAGGGATGACGGTAAATTAAAAGCTGTATTAACATGAATCGTCCCATCCCACAGGCCAACTGTGACGTAAGTGGTAAATTTTGTTTTCGAGTGCTGATGAGTTTGTGTTAGCTGTGCAAATAAACGGAACAGCAAAAATCCAGCACAATACATGCGTCTGCTCTAAACTGAACATCTGGAAGAAAGATTGGGGAAATTTCCCATCGAATTGATGTTGAATTCCGTCAGTTCAAACAACAACAAATTATATATTCACACAGTTACACACAACTCAGAATTAGATCGCTCCTTTCGAATGTTAGAACAACCACTTTCAATTAATTCATTCTCCCTGTCATTCGCCATGGGATAATCCGATATCACCCTCGTGCCTAAGTGATCGAGATGGCCAATTGCCACTTGCTGGCGACCTTAAATACTCATTACCAAGCCTGCGCCTGCGTGTGTTGTCATACGGTATGATATCACAATTGAATGTGTAAAACCAACTGCGAGAATCGAGACAGCACTGCGAACACGAAACAAGAAAAAAATAATACGGCCACTCACCTCTCGAGAGATTATAACTTCATCTACCCAATCACACACCACTCGGATCAAAGGCACAAAACCCATTTCATCTCGGTTTTCCACGGAGTATCGAATGCCGGCTGGAACTGCTCCAACGATACTTGAGCCGTATCCCTTGGGTTGATTGTACATCGTTCCTTTTGGTGGTGGTGGTGGCCTGTGTTTTGTGTCGACGCTACGTCGGGTGTTAGATCAAAGGATCGATAGATGATCCGACCCGCCCCCGATCCGCAAACTAAAAGAGTGGCTAATCTCAGGGGTCTGTCAGTCGTCTTGCTGACAAAAAATCTACGTCATCGGTGGCATGCGTCATCCGGATTCTCAGCTTAATTTCGATTCCCTGAGAAAAGGCATGTAAAGATCCAGGAGGTAAGGCACCTAATGTGAGATTTAGTGGGCATAACATCATCTGAAAGTTCCTTGGCTAAACAATCCACTTAAAAACACACTAAAATAGTATGGTGCCCATTTTCTGCGACTGGCTTTGGTGTGTGTGCCTTCTTGCTTCACTTCACTTTTGCTTTTTAAAAGCATGTCTTCAAGGTACAGAAACATTTTGTAAGGTGACGTGGTAAGTAAAATCAATAAAGTAGGCAGACTTCATTCTCTTGGCTATTCTTCTTCTTGACCATTAATCCAAAACCGTCCAAGGGGCTTGACTTGATAGCCATTTCTATATAAGTTGAGCATCGTTTTTGCTTCAGCAACTCCAGATGACAAAAAAGGTGGGTGGGATTTGCATCATTGATTCCCTCTGTTATCTAGAAACCCAGTTAGATCTGTTCCACCCTTTTTCTTCTTATCTTCTAAAATTTAGATGTATCGGGAGTAAAGGAAAGAAGACTTGCAGTGGTGGAACCACTGTCAATAAGATACTAATTACTATAACGATGTTGAAAGTTGGTACCTTCTACAAAAGAAAGACTGTTGCTGTCGTAAGTTCTTTTTGGTCTAAACAGATGGCAGGTTCGGAAGTAGCTGCCAGTGGCCAGTGGAGAAGCCACTTTGCTTATGCAAGACTTTTATTGGTCTATAGCTGGATCCACTTCAGCTAAGAACAGAGTAGATTTGATGCCATAAACTATCTTTACTTCAGTTTCCACAGATGTCATATGAGCTTCATTTTCAGAGAGGTGATCATTGCTACCATGGATTGAGTTGCTTCTTTTGAGATTGGATGTGACACCATCAATAGAATACTTGGATGAAAAACATTACCTTAATTGGTTGCAGATTTAACTTTACAATAATTACAGTGACTACTCAAGGAGGGAGTTTTGCTGTCTTCTTTCAGGTCTAATATTAAATATGATGAGCCAAACTATTAAAATAGAGCTGAAGCTGAATTACTTACACCATGCAAATAGCATGTAATGTTGAAATAGTTATATCTTTGCTTCGTTTTTCGTAAAACATCTGCATAAAAAGCATGTGACAGTATGGTAAGGTCTATAAGAGTTAACACACTGACACCAATACAATTCATAGAATTCCAAGTAAGGCTATACAAACCAGAGAGAAAAGGAGAACAAAGTGTTCAAAATGTAAAAATGAAGAAGAAAAAGGGAGCAGGTACTTCTTTTCTCTCGAGCTTGTTTCCAGAAGACAGTGTAAGGAATAACATGTAATAAGGATGTTCTGGCTTCTTCTTTTCTTCTTTCTTTTCACATCTATCCCTGGTCCAATTCTTCCAAATGATTGAACATGTCAGAGAATGTATTATATGAATTTTTTTATTAATTTAATCGACAAAGAAATCTGTTGTCCACTTCAAATATGCTTCGAAGCCTTCTTGTGAGTTTGTCTGACATGGCAGGTAGTAATCAAGCTGCACACATTTCTTTCCTCTGCTCCCACTCATTTATACACTGTGCACTCTTTTCATGTGTGATAGTATGAGAAGATATGAGGGGCTGGACAGATGCTGAAGGCTTGGACGAGTACTTTCACTTCTGAAGATAATCTTCATCCTCCTTCTTGTTCTTCATTGATTTCAACTTTGCCTCAAGAGTCTGCTTGTCTTTGGCAGCTGAATAAAACCTACTCTTGAAAGACTTGGTTTTGGCAGCAAACTCATTCAGTTTTCCTGGGGAGAACCTTTGACATAAAGAGTTCCAACAAGCTACTTGTGGATAGTAACCGTATCTTTTTGAGTGAGTCCACTGTGCAGCCTTAAAGGCCTTCTTCAAATCATTCGGACCAGTCCTAGCAGAAGCCTAATCCTTATGGAGTCTCTCAATATGATTGTTCTGTGTATCAAAAAAGGAGCTTCTGTTTCGTATTTAAAGACCCTTTGAAAGCTTGACTGTACCTGACTGACTGATGGGTTTGATGGTGGTCACTGACTTTAAAACGGTGGGATCATCTGTCCTGCTGTTCCTCTTCTTCCTCACCAACTTGAGATCCTGAGAGACCTGTGAATGGATCCAAAACAACCATATAAAGTGCAGTCTTACATAAGTAATATATTCATGACAATCAATTTGTTTATGTGACATTACTACATCTTCCTAATCATCTTCTTCACCCGTTTAGTCTCCTTCCTAACCCTCCTCTCCTCCTCCTTAACCTTTTGCTTCTTAACCCACCCCGAAGTCGACTTACCCACCCTCCGTGCATTCTTCCCCGCTCCCTTCGTTGAACCATCTGTATACAAGGCACGTGGACTGGTGACATTTGCTATCCAATGATCGGCCAATCGGCCTTTACCGACGGTCAGTCTATACTCTTCTTCGGAGGTGTTGTTTCGAAATAAAGTGAGGACAGAGTTGGAACATAGGCCTCGTTGGCAGGCTTGCGAAAAGAGTTCTTCAAGACGTTCTTGTTTGGTTTCGGTGTTGTCCGTGAGGTGGTTTATTACGCAGAGCATCATGTGGTAGTAGCAATTGTCTGTCAGTACGAGTGCTGATTTTTCATTGTCTTCTTTGTCTAATAGATCTGAGAATAGTTTGTTGGCTGTTTCGAGGACCACGTCGTGATCATTTCTGTCGGAGTGTGCACATGCTTTGATCACGAGAGATGTGGTTTCTGGATTTGGTGCAAGTTCTGGGTATACCTTGCATCTTTCATTTAGATTGTCCAAAATTTCCATTGCCTTGTCGTACAGTTCTGACTTCCCATGCAAGACCTTAGTGCACGTGCTCAACAATGCATTATAAACAACAATAGAATGTGGTAAACACCCACTCTCTTCCATAGATGCAATCAGTTTCTCCGCTTCAGAAATGGCAGCAGCACCATCTGTCATTTTCGCCAAGGCTAGAATAGTATACTCAAACGACTGATGATTTGGCAAAGGTACACCACTATGTGATCCTGACTGCTGGCTTGCAGCATCCATCATTTGCTTTAACAATTCTAGAGCCTTATCTGCATCCTGTGCCAATTTGCTATCTCTGTACATCCCAAGTACTAGGTTGTATGCGTTTGTTCGGATGTCGATAAAGGCTATACTCTGTTTCTTTGCATCTCCATTGCTTTTGTACCCATTGACCGTAACATCATGAACCACATGCATCTTATCCAAAACACCTCGTGCTTCGGCAGCAGCTCCCTTCTCTCCACGAAGACGAGCCAATAGTCTGATTACTGTGAGATAGGCAGATGTTACGTCAACTTGGGATGGTTTGGCATTTGGCTGAATTGACGCATTGCTTTCTCCTGAAATTTCTGAATCATTGCCATTGCTGTCATCCTCGTTGTCATTGTTATCTACACCCCTTTCATCAGAAAAATATCCAAAATTTCCCGGATCAACCACAAACTCATGCAATTTCCCCAACCAATCATGAGCCTTTTCTCTCTCCCCCTCCACGTGGAAATTACGCAATGACTTAATGGAGTGGAGCATGACGTATGGATCGTTGATGTACAGTCCCGGAATTGTTGCTTCTGTTTTATTTTGGGAGGCTTTGGCAAAGTCATTGTGGATTTGGGTTAGGTAGTTTATTCTTTCTGCGGCCTCCTTGTCTGGTTAAGTTGTAAAGTAAGAGGTTAAGTGCCACATGTTAAGTTAGTAACACCAGTTTTAGGAGGCACCTTGGCTGATGAATAACGAATTAACTCACGAGTAGACCCAGCATAACACTTGACACCCAACGCAAACATTTTCGAACTAGGTACATTCTCTCTAACCCAAGCCTTGTGCACTTCCCTGCCCTTATCACCACTGCTTACGGCCTTGGCAACCTCCAACATATTCACCAGTAGACATTCGGCAGACTCTCCCTTCTTTTTTGCTTTCGAAGAAGAGTATGCCCGTAATATATTTAGGTAGTCTTTTGATTGTGGGGGTGGAATGTGCATTATCTCTGCTTGTTGCACGTTATCATCCGTTACAGAAGTGTTTAAGAAGCGAACAGAATTGTGTACAGTCTTGACCATTGGTTTCTTCTTCATTGTAGCATGTTTATCCACTCTACTCCCAACCGCGCCATCCTCATCATTTACTTCACCATGAGTGCTTTTAAACTCATCCAAAAATCGATCCATCCATTCATAAACCAATCCCTCTGCAATCTTCGTCTCATGCGGACTATTCAACCGTGACGTATACTTGATAGCTGCAGAATAGGCCATTCCCAACTCGGCTTGACTCTCTGCCAATCGTTCTTTAAGTTGTATAGTATATGTGTCATCTGGTGAAGTATTACGTAAACGTGTTGTATATTTTGCAATGGCTAGGGATACATTTTCTTTGGCGGTAGAGAGGGAGGATAGTTTTGATGCTGCTCGTGCGTCGTTGGTTGGTGGTTTGGATTTGGGTGTGGATTTTTTAGTGGTTGGGATGGGTAGGTTAGCTTGTTCATTGTCTTTGTTGATGAGTTGAACTGATGTTTCTTGGAGGGTAAGACATGATGTTTTAGAGATGGATCGTCGGGCTATTGGCTGTTGTAGCTTGGGATGATTTAGCCATGATGGACGGATGTTTGTAGACTTGACAAGAAGATTATGCCGTGCTGCTTGATGAACGAGGGTTCGTGTTGATGGGGATGTGATGAACTTTCGTATCATGGTGGAACGAGGCGATTACGGTGGCCGGCGGTGGATTTGATTGCCTCTCTCTATAGGGGGGGTGACATGAGGCTGACCAAAACTCAGGTACCTAGGTTCCTTTTAGGACTTTTATTTCGGCGGTTGGTCACTAACTTCCACTAGTTATTGCCCAAAATCG
>JALLAY010001004.1:0-11893 GCA_036939635.1 Cyclotella baltica
GTCGGAACTCACCGTGATTTGTGTATGGCGTACTCTCCACCACCACCAGCTTTAAAAATGACCACAGCCCTCTCTCCGCGAGTTTTGGTACGTTAGTTGTTGTTAATTTGTTGTAAAAATAGTCTGAACATTTTCATTCCATCTCAAAATTGCAGGGCGGGTGGGGAGAGGCCGATAACCATGGCCGTTTCCCCCGTAAGTTTCGATTTGTTAAGTTGATCAATTTTCGTCTATATTAAGTCTAAAGTGATTTGTCTTCTCTCGCAATAGCAGTTCTGCTGGGGGGAGATTTTGTGAAGCCTCTACTTCAAACGGGTGGGGGACGACTTTGTTTGGTCTGCTCCAGTGAGTTTTTTGTTGGAATATTCGCTCCATTAATTTTCTCTCTTCTAATCAACTTAATTATTTGTCGTAATAGGGTCAAGACGGAAGGAATGCCCTGCTGTGACAGTTTTTCCTTGTGAGAATAGTCACTGGCCTGGAAAACAAGCCCCCTCCCCGTGAGCTTTGGTTTATACTTGTTCGTTTGACCTGTCATTGTATTTCTCTATTTAGTCTAAATTTATTTTTATCTCACAATTGTAGGGTGGACGGGGGAGGCTTTGTGAAGCCTTTAATACTTCAAACGACGAAATGCGATTTTGATTGGGGCTGCTGCCAACTGCCATACCAGTAAGTTTTTTGTTGTAACTTCGGTCCATTATTTTATTCTAGTCTAATCATTTCAATTATTTCTCACGGTAGGAAAAAGACAAGAGAAGGATTTCCCTGCTGCGATCATCCCAGAAGCAACATGATCAGTGTTGCTCGCAAAACCTCCCCTTCGTGAGTTCTAGTTTGTTTTTTACTCTTCTTAAATTTTTCTTTGCCGATTAATATTATTGATTCTGATGACATGAAGAGGGGAACTTCTTTTGGGAGGGGTGGAATGCCTTCATCAATTCCCTTGATAGGGTTCAAGGCATATTCAGTGACTGTTTACCAAGGTCAAATACCCATTGTACTTTGAGACATGGGTTAGATCTTGCGATCCTGATTTCCTGTTGTTCGTTTTGGCTTGCCGCAACCTGTTCATGGAACTGGTAGTGGTCTCTTGCTTGGAAGTTTTTTAATAATCCAACTAGATAAGTAATAAATTTAACTCTTCGTAACATATTCCTCTAATCACATAAATAAATGTTACGTTGTCATTTTCTTAATGTGCCAGGCGCCTATGTGTTTGGTGAGTCGGTGGATACTTTTACCTGAAGGATTTACATAGGAGGTGTTTATCTGCCTGGGGTGCTAGTTGTTTGGGGTTGAAGTGTTTGTTGGGGTTTTTATGTTTTGTGTTCAAGTGAAGAATGATTTTGTGGCATCTAGAAATAAGTGAGATTGTGAGACGTGCATGTTTTGTATTCTGCGCTAAGCCTGCTGAAATAGTGGTAATTGGTTGGGTTTGTATCTTGCCGTGGGTGGTCCATATGCAGACACACATGGGGTTGAATCATTATTAGATGTTTTATTATGAGTTTCTATTATTATTGCAGTTATTAAATACCTTGTACAATACAATTAGTGGCTTAGAATGCTATACAATTGCATGCAACATTATGTCCCGAAAATGTCCCCACACGTGTCAACAGGACGTGACAACACCCGTCAAAATGTGACACAAATTCATGTGAAGTCCCAGGGACATTTTCAAATGTCCCGGGACATGTCAAGACGTGACAGAACTGGTGTCATTTGAGAAGAAAAATATGACACGGGGACACATGACATTTCCACCTAAGTATGTTTACACACATTATTGCAAGCAGAATGAACAAGCACATGTCTTTCCGTGTAATTGCTACAGTCGAATAGATTTAAATCATGTCACGGCAAGGAGAAGAAGTTGGTGGATGCCGCAACCTGTTGATCCATTAGATCATTAGCATTGCTTCAAGACAAATGCTGCTAGTGAATGATGGTGGAGCATCTGTCACACCCTATGGGTAGGGTGAGGGGGTTGAACCATACTTAGAGTACGGTTCCACAGCCACCTACTTCTTCTCTTGTAGATTGCACTCAGTGAGGAGCAACAGTCTCTTGGTTGGTACTTAAGTCCCTGACTTCTCAATTTTTTAGAACTGGTGAAAAATTCATATGATCCCGAATTTGTCGTGCAGATAGGTTGACATCATTTCATAGACGCAAGCACCATCAGCTGCTGAGCTGGCGTGAATGCCATATGTCATTCGTGGCGGAGGCGATTTCTTGAAGGGAAACACGATCTTATGCCGGTCATAGTTTCTTAAAGGGCAGAAGAAGCATTCCAATTTTCTGTAATGACGTCATTCATCAAATTCTCTAATTCGTAGATGTGACGTTTCATCGAAATATGACGTCAAAGACATTATTCATGTCGCAAAAGCCCATTAACAAATCGTGTTTATTGTGCCCTTCGTGGTGTTTGCTGGAATTCGTTTCTTCCAATTTCTCAATGTGTTGGACTGTTTTGGACGAAGGACGTGTGGGAAAATGGAAACATCTTCTTGTTCCTGCATACACCAACACACAGCTGCACAACTCAAACGGCAAAACGCAAACCGACGCAAACCCAACAAGCGACAACCAACGCAATCAAACCAAACATATCGAAAATCGAATACATCTTTGGTCACATCATGTCATTCAATCCATCAGAACTGCACGAGCTCCTGCGGCAGATTCTCTCTCAGCAGCAACAACTAGAACAAGGGCAGCAACAGCAGGGGCATGCTCAGCCAGCGGCCCCTCCTGAGTTCCAGCAGTGCAATCAAGGTCCAGCACTGCCACTTAATCCGGGGCCTTTAAATCAGCTAGAAAACCCGGTGGCTCAGTATCTTCACCTCAGTGGTTCTCAATCAACGATGAGCGTGGGGGAGCCTGCTATCCCGGCTATACAGATGCAAACGGGAAATATCAGGCACGACCCGTCTCTGGCACCATTCTCTTCAAATCAAACTGATGCCGTGAATGGAAACAATCCATCCCAGCAAAATCAACAACTACTTGCACTATCGAATCTGCTTGCAGCAGCGACGGCACAGCAAACTGCTATATTCTCAGCGTCTCAGCAACAGCAGCGGCAAAGTTTTTACCCAGATCAGCCGCATCAGCAAAGCAGTCTGAATCTGGGGAGAGTAAGTATTATTTTATGTGTTCCTGTTTAAATCTATCACAATGAAGATAAATTTGAGTTTCTCTCTGCCAACAGCACGAACAGCAGCAAAACTATGGACCTGTCCCGGTACGAACGATGTTCTTCACTTAAAATTCTTTGCAACTTCTATCATATGTAGGCTTTGGCATATAATCTTTCCTTCTCTTAATCCATTGCATTAAATATTATATAAGACCCTCCAGGCCCAGCAACAACCAGTTCTATTGCCACAGCAGCAACATCAGCAAGGTCCGGTTCGGGTAAGAAAAGCTAATTCATCACACTTAATAGAAAGAGTTCTGGTATCCATCTGAATCCATTTACCTTCATATGAAAACTTTCACCTCATAGGATGACCAGCTACTTTCATCGACGTCATCAACCCTTTTCAACAAAACATTCAAAGCTCACCCATCAACGGAGGACATCATCAACAACACCAGCAAAGAAGTTCATTTCAGCTTCACTGACAACCAGGTTGGTGTAGGTCAAGAGGTCCAAAACCTGCCACCAGAACCAGTGCCCATTTCTATTTTGCAAAGTTGGAATTTAGTACAGCTAGGTGAGCGAATAGGTAGCTTGGAATGTGTTCACTTCTAAACCAATACTTGATGGATGATTCTTTGATTATTTTTTCAATCAGAGTCTCACGCCAAACGCCTCAAAGAGTCCAACAAGCCGGTACCAAAAATTGTGGAACTCCTCATTAAAAATGCCCATGAGCAGGAGGAAAGACGTCTGGCAAAACGACTTTTGAACAGAAAGTCTGCAACTGCGTCTCGAGCTCGGAAGAGGCAGGTGAGTTGAATTGCGCCGCAGTCTGTTTCCTATTGAACTTGATGCCGGAGCCATGCCTTTCACTTCCCATTGCTCTCGTCATTCATATTGCACCGCAGATCATGCAACAATTGACGGCAGACAATTTAATATTGCGTCGGCAAGCATTGATCTTGAATTACTTACCAGATCCTATCATTACGATTGGGCTGGATGGCAAGATTTTGTTTTGCAACAAACAAGTGCAGAGAGAATTAAAGTACAATTTGGGAGATTTGGAGGGCACCTATATTAAAGACATTCTTTTGCCAGGTTCAATGGACACAATTCACCGTCTGATACAGGAATCGGAAGCATCTGAGTATCTGGCAGCAGAGCGAGGAGAAGGCAACGACAGTGGTAGTGAATCACATGAAAATGTAGGGCAACACAATTCAGGTCGATCTTCGAACAATGCCGCGATATCCCGATCGTCAGATCAATCGTTTAATGTGTTGGAAGTGAATGTAAATAATCAGGATAAAATTGGCAACGGGGATGCCACGTCTGACTCTTCGGGTGATCCATCCAAGAAAAAGGTTAGCTTCGGCAAGTCTTGTTCTACCACAACAAGTTCAAGTGGGGTGGAAGAAAATGACAAGTTGTTGCCTGAAAATAAGAGCAAAAATACAGCATCATCTGGCTCTGATTGGAAGACCAGTGGCACTGCTGCCATGGATGTAGATGATGTAAGGGGAGACTCTGTAACGGCCAACAACGCAGGTGCTAAGCTTTCATCCCTTATGCACTGTACGAATAAGGATGCTTCTAATGAAAATGAAAGGAAAATGCCAGCGAAAAGAACACATCAACAGGAAAATGCATCCCATATCCATCGTAAGCATTCGTTGGCTCCTCGTGCTGCTCAGAAACAAGATTCCCAGTCCTCGTCCAGTACTGAGTCAGATCAACGCCCGAGAGCAGGTGTCAACTCCTCAGAAGATTCGGGGTATATGGACTCGAACTCTAATGGAAGCTCAGATGAGTTTGGCGAAGACTCATCAACTTCAGGGAATTCAATGAAGAAGAAAGGTTGGTAATAATTTGATTTACTTATTACTTTGCTTCCGTCAAGTGTCATTTCTAACTACACAGATCAACTAAACATCTTTTTGCCATAAAAGGGTCTAGACCTCGTCCCCTGGCTCCTGGCTGTATGGTTAAACTGATTTGCCAAGATCTCACCACGTTGCTATGTGAGTTGACTGCGTCTATCCGCACCCGGACGCCAAACGACGAGGACGTTGAATTGGGAATGATAGATCTAAACCCCACGCCCGCAGTGAATTTACTCGAGGATGAGCAATTAGAGAAAGAAGTGTTGCTCTGCTTCAGGCCCATCCTTCAAGGTGAAAAGGTGGACGAGGAATTACGGTTTTGTCAACAAATTAGTGATACAAGCAATGTGAATGAAAGTGGGGAGTCTGCTTAATTATTTTTATATATATTGAAACCTAGATCAGTAGTGGAGATGTTACATGGAGCTTGTTCTAGCGGGATGCTGCTCTCAGATTCAAGAGAGGCAGACAAAGTTTGGAAAAGTACCCAATGTTTAAATCCAATATCCATTGAATGCAGCAGCTTTCCGAACTTCGAAGGAAAAACATAATAATTTCAATTCAATCAATACTGATTATTAAATTGAATTGCATCAAAATCTCATTAGTGAAGAATGTGTATGGATTTCAGTTTTCTCAATCACATATTTCTTCTCTCAAAGTCTAATAATAAAATAGGAACTTCAAATAGCTTCAAATTGTTCCAACTTATCGGAGCAAAACTTCTTCAAAAAGAAAAGGCCCAACAAAGTCCTTACAGTATTAAACATGACAATACAATAGAAGTCCAATTAGTGAAAGACCCCCATTCTGTGACTATCACAATCTCTGTTGACATGCCTTGCAATTTATGACCAGTTGTGACAATGTTAGAATTAACAGAGAATTGAAGCATCACCACATTTCTACGTCAGTAGCAACATTGGCACAGTACCCGGAATAGGGAGTCCTCTCACAATTGTGTTTTGTGTTTTGTTTTTTTGGGACACAACTTGAAAAGAGTGAAACATTTGGAGGGGGATTTGGCCAATGCCTAAATTCCACCCATTCAATTTTATCTACACTTACAGTATAAACCTTGACAGCATCCCTGTTTTTCCATCTTAATTCAACACCATTTTTGAGATTAATAGAAATAAACCAACAGAGAGTTCCATTACCCTGTTCCTCTCATAGAACGTCATTGTTATTAATCATAAATTGTGCAACAATGCACACTTCCTCCAAATGGCTTTGTTTTGTCTTCTCGCAAGTTTTGTAATGTTTTATTCAATTCAATAACCTCTGTGACTTTTTCACCGTTTTGGAATCAATTATAAATTTGTCACATACTATGCAAACCAATGTCTGGTGATTTTGGCGAGAGTCATCTTGATTGTCATATTTAGCCACAAGTGTTCTCTGATCAATCTTCTTCGCAGCAGGAAGAGCTGTGAATAGGTCAAAGGTCAATAATGTCTGCTATTGTCTCCTCTTTGAAGTGCAGCTGGCGGAGTTTAGGATTCTGATTGATTGTGGATAGAGCACGAGACATAAGATGATGTGAAAAAATTGTAGATAGACAGATGTGATATATAAAGGCTGTGAAGGCTATAGAGGTGATGTTGATGAACTGAGTTGGAAATTGTAGAAGGATGTCATGGTGGTTTTAGGAGTAAGAAAGAAAAAGCAGCGATAGAAGGATTTTGTAGTTTTACCTGCAAGACTGCCTGATTTTGATTGTTGAGTCCTTCATTTCCAGTTTTTTTGCCTTCACCTCTCTGTCGGTAAGGGCAATGGTAATGGGAAAGTAAATCTGACCGCTGTCACTAATAGTCCCCCTTTCGATTGACAATAATAATGGGAAATGCAAGTCATGACTTACTATAGTCACGAAAAGGTCCAATGATGACTGGCAATTGTAACGGGAAATGCCAGTCTCGGCTGACATTACTGATGCAAAGGTCAAGTCATGACTGAAAATATTTATTCACACCTATTATTCCGGTTGCTGTGGTGAAACCTTATCATTGCAGTGTCAGTCACCATTGTTGTTATGATCATTATTATTGTGCTGTCTGCTGTGATTTTAGGCATTTGTTTTTGTTGTTGTTTTTGTTGTTGTTTTCATCGTTTTCGTTGTTGTTGTTTTTGTTGCGTAACAAGTGATTGTTAAAATACAGATTAGTATAATTGTACACTGTCTGTGATTGTTAGTATGACTACGGCTGCTGTGACTGTAGAAGCAGCAGATGATGTCTGTTTATAATTAGTGGGGCTAATGTTGCAGTGGGGTGCACAAGCAGCTATTTGCAGCACTCGAGGAGTCAGTAGCCTTCGTGAGATCTCTCACAGCGATTAGGGAGAAGGATTGTGACTGCTAAGCAGCAACTAATTATTGTCACGGTCATAATTAATTTTATGTGTTGTTTTTTGTCGTTATTTTTATTGATAGTTTGTAATTGAATGCAGTCTCCATGATGATGTCAGTATTGTCATGTGGTTGTTGTTCTTTGGTATTATATAGTTGCAGCCACTGCAATTGAAGCAGCAACATCTGTGGTTGTTATTAAATTGTGCTGTGGAAGTTACATCAGCAGACACTGCATTTTTACTAACATGGCAGCTGTGATCACATCAGCAGCATCAAATGACCTTATTTGAATATTGAGATTGAGAACAATAAGGATCCCGTAGCCTTCATGTGGATGCTCACGCGGCTATTGGGATGACATTGGTTGTTGGTGTTGGAGCTTATTGATTTCAACAGTTGTAGTAGCAAATTGATGTGACGGGAACAAAGGTTGCAATGCCATACAGTGATAGGGACATGATTGTTTTGTTCCAACAGTGGTCAATGGGCTCCTAATATCCAGAAGATCATCTTATGTCTGGAAGATGATCTTTTGCAAAACCGAATTATATTTTTGCAGATGCAAAGAATCTACGGCTTTTGAAAAAAATCACTCTACCAAAGTGATGGTGCTTTCAACAGAATCTAGGAATAAACTATTTTCTCCATATCTGCTGTACTTCTGCAGGTAGTTGCCAAGTTGGTAGATATGAATTCTTTTGTGTTAGATATGTCAGAAAAAATGTTGACTTGTGAGATTGGATCCAGTACTGATCGGGTTGGTCGTATCATTTGATTAATTCAGTCTTATTTTTCGAGTAGGAAGATTCAATGAATTTATGTGTATCTGAAGTAGAAGGGTAGTGCTTGATGCTAGTGAGTGGAGAGAAATGAACCCAAAATGCAAAATAGGAGACAGTGAGCTGAGTCCCTTGACGCAAGAATTACTCATGCTGCTGCTTCTTCCCAAGAATTACCTTTCTTTATTTTGTCATTTTACCTATATTTTTAAATCCGTGAAGTTGTGTATTTATGGATTGAAAAGTAAATCTTCAAAGGTAATATCTTTCATGTAGAAAAAATCGCACATGCATACCAAGATACCTTACGGTAAAATATCTTTATCCACACCATGTTAGTGCGCGTGAGAGTGAGAGACAGAACTTTTGGGGTCAAGAATCGCTAAAGGCAACTTACAAATGTAATTTTTGAATAAATCACTACAGTATTTATACTAGTAAATCCTTTGCACCGACTTCCCCCTGTCTCGACGCTCGTGACCCTATTCATGCTGACTCCACTTCACGAAAGAGATCACAGGACTCACTGTGTTCTTGAAAGCCGCAGGCGCCGGCTGGTTGAAAGTGGAAGATACCTTTTGAAAAAATGTGTATCACAAATGATACCCATTAGATCAGAGACTCAATGTTGACCACTTTGGTCACGGGGACGGTTTGATTCAGTTCGAGACGGTTCGAAATTGTTCTCGGTGAATTATGTGAACTGAATCGAATCCAAAATGACCACTGAAGGGATCAAAAAGACCATTTGACATTTGAGTATAATGTTCCCGTTTCCCTATTTTTCCTGAAAGGCGAAAGCCCACAAACCCGAACCGTGTGTTCATGCAACCTTCGCATTGCTCTTTTTTGAAAGGCGTTAATTAGTGAATGAAATTTGATTAGAGCATCAGAGCGTGCACGTCACAATTTTAGTTACTACACTGTATACTTAAGGAGCTGGTCAATTTTTGTGGAAAATACCGAGTCGGGGTATCTTACGGTCATAAATAATTTTAGAAATCACCACAAGAGACGTGTTCATTTATCCGAAGCAGTATTTTAGCATCTCCATTTTACCATAGCACCATGAGATTAATCCTCTTCACCCTCGCCCTGCAATGGTTATCAGCATCAGCCTCCTTCTTTAAGCGAAACAACCAAGCCTCCGACGAACATCCCCATCGCTCTCTCCAAGCCAATGGCGATGGCGTAAAGGAACCAAGAAAGCCCTTCTTTCGAGTAACCCAAAATGAAAATCACGCCCTAACCTCCCCAGGCTTTGTCTACATTGCAATCTTTCACCCCAACCCCTCTAAATGGTACTCCGTAACAGTCGTTAGTGAGAATGAATACACCGGCGTCGCCACGTACTTGTTTCAAATGCAAGATCACCATGGCCAGCCGCTGTTGTACAGTTGGACCCCCAAAATGGCTGGCAGTTATGAAATTATTGTGCATGAGTTGAATATTCAGTTTTTATTCGAAGATACTCCGAGAATGGAGGGAGAGTACAAGTTTAATGTGGTCGATAAACCGGGAGTTGATTCGAGGCGGATTTTATTAGAGGAGATTGTCAACATGCCAACGTGTCAATCTATAAACCGGCAAGATTTGTACACAGTTTGGGATGGGACGTGGCTAGGCCCACAAATGCACGGGCATGTCAGTGGCATGAGGAACGGAATGGATGGTACTTTTTACCTTCTTCAAGATTGTTGGTGAGGGTAGTGTGGATATTATTTGGGATGGGGAGGTGGATGGTTGATTGAGGGTGGATATTATTGTTGGTGGTGGGATGATAATAATAATAATACTCAGTAGTACTTTAGTAGCAGTAGTAGTGGGTGTGGTGGGATAGGAGGAGCAGGAGGAGGGTGTCATTCCATTACTATGCCATTTTTGGATGTTGGGGGTGAGGATGAGGGTAAGGGAGGGGATTGTATTGAGGGTAGTACTGGGGTGAGGATTGGGAGGTGCGGTGGATAATAATGGTGGTTGGTTTTTGGAGGAATAATTACTGCCCTCTTTGACGATTCGTAGCTCCGGCCGATGGCGTTTTCGAAGCGGAAACCCGCCAAGGCGATCGTAGAGCTCGCCGCGGGCTTCGGAATGGCGGCGGTTTCGTAGTAATCCGAGTAATACTCACGATGGGGTGTCGAAAATGGTGAGGTGGTTGGATTTGGAGGGGTTGTGAAGAAGGCTTGGATGAATAAATTAGGTTGGCGGCTTGCTTTGCTGCAGTGGCCGTGGCTGGTTTGTCATGGTGGCTGTTGATTTTTGGAAAAATGAAGAGCCACGAAGAGAAGAGCTCTTGAATTACCTTTAACATTATCAGGTATTCACTTCGATTTTATTATACATCACTTTAACATGGAAAGGTTGAAAATTGTCTGTTCAGAATGGTCGTTTGTCCTTTGAATCAAAGATTACAAGAAGGTTCAACTCGAACCTTCTTGTAAATTTACATTAAATCAAAATGTGTTTCATGTGTTATACCTGATTCCTCTTTGTCCTCTTTGCTTTTTTTGGTATCTTTACGCAAATGTCACGCACAGATTCATCATTTGAAGGGAGGAACTAGTATTTATTTTTGAAAAGAGGCCAAGCAAGTCCATAGGGATGTGTCCGTTTGGTAAGGTTCTTTTCCTTGTGGGCCGTGGGCCAATAGGCTCTGTGGGCTGATCATGATGTCAAACCCCCAGATGCCCACAGACAGGGCATAATACGGGGATTATTCAGCACTCGTACTATCTCATCTTCAGTACTATCTACATGATGCCACTGTAGCATGGGAGGCTCATACTACAATACATCAATTATAATTATGGTCTGTATTGAATAGAATAAAACAAAATAACATCCACCACCTGCTCAGATAGAAGTGAGCAAGTGTCATGTTGTTTAAGTTGTTAGTACACTTGTATTGCAGTAAGTAGCTGAAATGAAGTGACATGAAAGTTGGCTGCAGCTGCAAGAAAGGTGGCCCCTTTTGATGTCACATTTCCTGCAATATTGTGGTGGAGTCTGGCTAAATGGTGCAATTTGCCGCCTATGCTTCTGCTTTTTTGGCTATGATAGCCAAAAAAAGTGCAAAAAAATACAAGTGTTCAGTGTTTTTAAGCGTTATACGCTGATCAGGCCGGGGTGTTGGACTTTTTGCATTTCAAGCTGGCCTTGCGGCCAGCCAAGGGGATTTAAATACTTTAGTATAATATTGCAAGCTAAGCAAGTGTCAATCATTTTGCAATCAGATCAGTGCATGCAGTGAGTGATGGATTGTTTTGTTTAATCCAAAAGGATTATGTCACGGATGAAACAACAGACAGACAGACAGACAGACAAAACAAAATAACATCTCCATCATTGCAGGAGGGATTAAAAATCGTAGATCATGCCAAGGAGGTACCATCACAAGCCTAAGCAATCAGTATTGTATTCATCATAGTGCTGGCAGTAGAAGAATGTAAGGTTAGATACAGGTTGGACATGTGAGTAAAGAGTGTACCATATAATAGAACTCACAACATCCCATAGTATAGCATCATGAGATTAATCCTCTTCGCACTCACCCTCGCCCTGCAATGGTTATCATCAGCATCAGCCTCCTTCTTTAAGCGAAACAACCAAGCCTCCAACGAACACCCCCATCGCTCTCTCCAAGCCAATGGCGATGGCGACAACGAACCAAGAAAGCCCTTCTTTCGAGTAACCCAAAATGAAAATCACGCCCTAACCT
>JALLAY010001005.1:0-11904 GCA_036939635.1 Cyclotella baltica
GTTTGAGGTTGCTGTAAGCTATAGTAAAGAAAATTACCTCACCACCTCCAACCCAACCACACTAATTCTTTTCTACTTTGGTGTCATGTTTCAAATAGTCTGAAACCCCAGGAGGGTCCAAGAAAACTGATGCCACCAAAGTGACTGCATATATTGGCATCCCAAGAGATGGTAACAAGATCCCAGGAGAGACTGAAGAAGTTGAAACCGAAAGAATGTGCAACCAGGTCCCAAACGTGATCATCGATGTCGATAACCTAGGAATTGACAACAAGGTCCCAAGAGTAAGTGAAGAGTCTCAAGTTGGCAACACTGGAGATGAGCATGATAATGCTTTCTTGGCACCAGTCGTCCCCTGTTTTTTTCTTATTTACCCACAACGACCCTCCAGCCTTATTGCCTTGACATTGGGCTTCTTCTCAATCTTGTCCCCATCATTCCCGAGGGCACACCAAAACGGATGTAGCGCACTTTTAAATAATTTTGATAGGATACCAATCACCAGTCGTTGATCAAAAAGGCTTCTACTTCTAATCAACCCTGATCAATCACCAAACATGATCATCAGTCTTATTTTAAGCTTTACAAGGAGTTACGTGAGTCAGCATGGAGTCAAGATATGTCTTCTACTGAGAAGAAGAATAAGGAGCATGTGGATGTCCTGTTTGCGACGAGCAAGACTATAGTGGTGACAATGCTTGTTCCAGTTGATAGTAATTGATATTAAGTGTTTCTAAATGACATATGTTTTTCAAGCTATTGGGCCACAATAACAAATGACAAGTGCTATCCCAAAAGCCTCGAAAGCTTACCAAAGTTTCTAAGGGTTAAAGTTACATAATTTTTTGAGGCATGCATGCAGCCAAATTAAAATCACAATGTCTAATAGTTCAAAGTTTATCAATTGTGCTCTACACAATAAAATTTGGTATGATTACCTTTCTCACATTTGCTCACACATCACTCACTTCACCAATGTAATCATCTGCTGATGGAGCTTCCCTCACAGGGAAAAGGTTGCCTGCTCCCACAATGATATCATCTGACGAAGTCAACCTTGACCACGCTAATGATTCACGCCATCGCATCCCTGAACTCCTTCTCGATGCAGCCAAAGATATCTTACGTGACGATTCATGTCCACGAAACACCTCTCTCACTGCCAGCACAGAACCACGCCTTGCCTGCTCCTCCCTAGTCATGTAGAACATGTCATACACATCATCTTCATCCAATTCCTCCTCGGAGAAATACGACGAAGCAAGTGATTGTGTATGGTCCGTAAAATCTCCATCT
This sequence comes from Cyclotella baltica, assembly GCA_036939635.1. Lineage (NCBI taxonomy): Eukaryota > Bacillariophyta > Thalassiosirophyceae > Thalassiosirales > Thalassiosiraceae > Cyclotella > Cyclotella baltica. The sequence continues at coordinate 1,297 of JALLAY010001005.1, forward strand.
CGATATTCCACAGGAAGAAGCTTCTTCACAACCGCCAATGCTCCCATAAAGGTCGGTTTTAAAGCTACAGCCTGCAAGAATTTCTCCTCGTCAAACAGTATGCCATAGACCTCTAACTTGACTTTGATTTTAAGAGCAAGTCGACTAGCTTCCGCTTTACCAATCTTTTGACTGTAGTCTCCTGTAGTTCTGACAACTGTACCAATCACATCTTGGACTATTCTCTCTCTTATATTCTCCTATAGCTCAATGAAGTAACATGACTTGTTGATTGAGAGTCTAATAAAAAATGTCAAGTAAAAAGTAAAATACAATACTTACCCGCATAAGATCAACTATTTCCTGATTCTCTTTTACCAAATCTATCATCTGTTCAACAGTCACACCTTGTTCCTCCACCATCTCCCTAAATTCTTCTTCAGCTGGACTAAATCTAAATAATGTTTCAAATTCACAGCAGGTGATGTGAAGTATACTTAATGTCTCAAACATATGACTTATTGCGTAACCAACATACCTCATATGGACAATTTTCAGATCGTCAACCTCCTTCTTCAGATCGTCGATAGAATTTTCCAAACGACCAGCTTCTACCCGCAGCCCGTTGACAATGTTTCGCAAGGCTGATGATAAAACGAGTGCAAAAAATTAATGAAAGTTTGTGATGAATTACATGAGTTCATTATAATGTCTGAGTTGATAGATGCTGAACGAAATGATCACAAGTTCACTCACCTGTAAACGCCATCAACCTACTCTGCTTATAAATCACAATCGGGCAATTAAACAAGCATACACCACCAGCAACATATACAATGATAGCTGGATACATTATAAACGACACAATTGACGAAGCAGCACCTGCCGCCACTACTGCTGCGACCACTGCAACAGTTAGCTTGTCACCGGTTGTTGATTTGACTTTATTCGCATCTTTAGGTGCTTCCGAATAGACACTTGATGCCGCTGTCTCGTCGCCATCTTTAGTTAAAAGTGGTTGGATGATTTCATCGTCGGGACTTATTCTGACCGCGACCGTCATTGATTGATTTTGCTTCTATTGATATAATTACTACTTCTTCTGATATGAAAGCTTGCGCATGAGTGCTAAATTATTAAAGAGGTGGCTATTCTTGGACATGGTTTTGGGGTTGAACGATTGATCGATGCTGCAATGAGGCTTTTCGCTCTTGGCGCTCACATTATGTCATTTAAATATCTTCAGCGGAATTAGTATCTCCACCTTTATGTCATGTGAGGTATCCTTCATTTGACTTTAAGAAACTGAAGTCTTAGGGTATCCTTTATCATTTACATCCGTTTTTGAAATGTTTTACATACGTCCTCATTGTCTTGGTCTGAGTCATCTCGTCGTCGACTATGGCGGCGCCACCGCCACCTGCCAAACACAAACTACTGAAGGCAAGGCTATCCTCAGAGCCTCTAGCTGTATGTAGGTTTTAACTCTCTACCGCACCAGGACTCAGGTGCATAGACGCCTTCAAATTAAGAAGTTACCGACGGACAGGAATGGAACCGATCGACGTCGTCTGGCTAAAGAAGGACATTCGTCTACATGACCATGGTCCGCTCTCTTTTGTTCAGCCGTCTCCACGGCAGTGCATCATTTTGTATTTGTATGAGCCTGATCAGGTGAGGCATCATGAACGATCTAATTATCTTGTTGGGCCACCTTAACTTTATTTTCGTGATGACAATAATCATATCAGCTGTGCGAGAAAACAGTACACGGAAGTCACATTGAATTCATAAATGAAGGCCTAGTAGATCTCGACCAACGACTATCCGGAATCAAACCAGATTCTAAGTCCATTTACCAACACAACTTTCAATGCCTAACCGTCTGCTATGCAGGGGCAGCGTTTACGCTTCAAACAATCCACAAACAACGTCCTATACATCAAATATTGTGCCATTTAGAAACTGGGCATTTGAAATCCTTCGCGAGAGATAAGGCCGTCAGAAGGTGGTGCAGGTCAAACAATGTCAAGATTGTTGAGTTGGATCAGACTGGGGTTACCAGATGTCTATCAGACAGGGATGACTTTACAAAGAACTTTAACAGATTTTTGGCTCAGCCCGTTTGGGAGACTCCAACGGTGCAGCAGTTGAAGAAGCTAAAGGAATCTCGATTAATCACATTCGAACAGGGACAAATTAAATTACACGGGGTCCGTTGTACTCCTATGAAGCCAGAAGAAATTCAACAGATACCAAAAGAACATCAAGCAGATCGAGCCGAGCGTCAATATGGAGGAGAAACCACTGCACTTTCAATGTTTCAGTCATTTCTTAGTCAAAGAGGTTGCAACTACTCTTCTGGTATATCATCTCCAAATACATCATGGACATCATGCTCACGTCTTTCGCCTTACTTGACTTGGGGAAACATTTCATTAAGATATGTAATTGTCATGACGAAACAAAAACAAATAGAATTGAGAGAGACAAAGAAAGCAAATCGTGCAGCTCCTCCAACTCCTTGGCTGCGCTCATTGGCCTCGTTTCAATCACGGATGCATTGGAGGTCACACTTTATGCAAAAATTAGAATCGCAACCAAGTATTGAAGAACAGGATCAATGTATTGCCTTTTCGCATTTGAGGAGGCAGCCTGGTGATTTCACACAGGAGTACTTTGATGCGTGGTGTCAAGGTCGGACTGGGTTTCCTTTTGTAGATGCATGTATGAGATGTTTGATACATTGTGGTTGGATTAATTTTCGTATGAGAGCAATGCTTGTATCTTTTGCTACTTATAATTTATGGTTGGATTGGAAGAAGATTGCTCCTCATTTGGCACGAGTGTTTTTAGACTACGAGCCAGGCATACAGTGAGTCATTTGTTGTTCACCGTTCACGTAGGAATCTGCACTTATAAATGCTGAAACTCAATCAAATCATGATAGCTACCCTCAGCTTCAAATGCAAGCAGGCACCACAGGAATTAACGCCATGAGAGTCTACAATGTGACAAAACAAGGCCAAGATCAAGACCCAGAGGGAATCTTTATTCGAAAATATGTACCAGAGCTGAAAAATGTTCCAACTGAATTCATTCACGAACCCCACAAAATGCATGTTGGTTTACAAAGAAAATATGGTGTGATAATTGATGGAGGTCAGGCTTGCAAATCCTCTGATGGGCTGAGTGCCTTTATCAAGTCAGTAAACGAAGAGTCATCTGAAGCTGCACCAACCGAAACCAATCACTATCCACATCCAATTGTAGATGAAAAGACATCTGCTAAAACTGCGAAAGATCAAATGTCAGCCGTGAGAAAGCAGCAATCAACAAAAGAAGAAGCAAAGAAAGTATACAACAAACACGGAAGCAGGCGTACCCGGTTTGAGGACAGAAATGGAGCTGCACCAAAGTCTCCTTCTGGCAGCACTAAACGTGCTAAGCTGGAAGAGGGACAAATGTCTCTCAAAAATAGCTGGAAGAAATCTCAACCAAAAGCTTCACTGGATAATATTGACCCAGAGGAAGGTAGTGGCGATGAAGATTCAGAAGTAGATGTGACCGACTACACTCCAAATGTTGCATCTCCACCGAAGACTGACAAATTAACACTCAGCAGGCCAGCTCTTCTGCCAAAGTCACCTGCAGCTTCTCCAAAAAAGCAGCGAGCGGTTACCTCATTCTTCGCCAAACAAGAATCGAAGCAAAATGATACACACAGTGAAGCAACATGGGGTTGTAAAACATGCACATATTTGAATGACAAACCATTTGCTTTAGCTTGTGAAATATGTGGGTCAATACGCAATTGATGTTAACTTAGTAGCGAACCGATTAATGATACTCATCATCTGCATTGTCATGTCTGGCTCTGCTTCAACTCTGATATCTCCTCCCTAAACATAGCATCACCTAAATATTTCTCCTGTACATCTGATAGCACACCCGAAGCCCATTCAGAATCAGCAACAATTGCCGAGGAGAAGACATCTTGCATACTGCTGCTCTTCTTTGTCTCTCCACTTACTTCTTGTTGCATATCTTTAATGAACACATACCCATTGCATTTGTCTATCCGAGCCACTACTCTACCAACACTTTCAGCATCTTGAATTGACAGTGGCAAAAAGGAAAGCAAACCAAAATCCTCCACCACATCACATAATTCACGATGAAGCTTTCTATATTTCCTCGAAAAGTTGGAATTACGTGTCCGTTCCCTAGCACTCTGATACTCAGGATATTCCATGTATTCATAATCTTCATTGGAATCAGCTATAAAATCCATGGGGTTGGAATCCAAATAATCCAACAATCTATGAAGATCATGGCACTGTGTAAAGAATTCTAGATTGAATGGCATTGGAGTAGAACTCTCTCCGTAATCATCATCGCTGTCTTCGTCACTATCTTTGGATATTGGTTTCTGTGTCGTAATCCCCAAACCCCCCAGTAAATCCATCTTACTCAAAACATTGACACAAGGCAACTCCATCCTCATCATGGAAGCTGTACATACCAATGATGCACCAATAAATTTCGATACATCCGGTAAACATATTGCAGCATCGACCAATTGAACACATACCAATCTCAAATCCAATTCTCTAACAAGTCGTGCCGCAATACGAGAGACTACAGCCGAATGCGCCGTAAGTTCAATCTGTCCCGGAAGATCGAATAACAGATAAGCTCTCGAAGATTGAAGTGACGCTTTGTCATCGATACCTAATCGTTCTTTTAGAAGTGTGAGGAGTTCGCCCAAATGATGCTCGATGTATTCCATGCAATACAATAACCCTCCGTTAGGACCCAGGTTGAGATTTGACATTACAGAATCGAGACTGATAATGTCTTGACAGACGTCTAGAATTGTTTTGTAAGGGAGCTGAGCGTTCGCCTCCTCTTCATCCGGTTCCCCCGCAGCATCATTAGCTTCTGCGACGTCCACATCGTCTGCATGACTGGGAGGCACCTCATTGGCAGGATCTAAATTGACAACCCAGCAATCACGGCCTAATAAGCGGAGGTATTGTTGCATTCCGTCGCAGTAGGTTGTTTTGCCGGAGCCTGGGGCGCCGATTACTATTTGGCCGTAGAGCACCATGGTTGATCGTGTGTGTTGGGGGAGGTTTGTGGTGGGGCTGTGGGTTCGTCGTGGCTGGGGCTGTGGCGTGATTCGTGATTAAGAACTCAATCGAAATCGATGCAAAAGGCGGGAAATAGATGATGGATATCTTTTACCTTTTATAACTTAATCACTGTTATGTATTATAGGTGTAATATAAAAATAACACACGAAAGGTAAATCGATTTTCTAAGATCTCCCGCCATTTTTACTTCAGCTCCGCCAACAGACAATTCCCGACAAATCAGCTGACACGATTCACCGTGAAATAAGATACGATCTGATACGATCATGTTCATCGTCTCTCGACGCTCGACGACCGACGACCCAAGCGCCTTCTCCCTCGTTCACTCTCATTTTTACAGACTTCAAATAGTAAATCATATTTCTCTGAAGGCAAGGCTCGCAGTCCCATCAACCGACGACAAAACCGAGCCTAATCTTGCCCTATCTATCTAATAATCCACCATGAGGAAGCATTTACTAACAACATTAACAATTCATCTCGCTATCTTGCTTCTTTTGCAACTGGTCTCTCCAATACACTCCTTAGATGATCCTACAGATGACGAACCGGGCTGCAAACTCCAAGCCGGGTCCGGCTGCAACGACGAAAAGCCCGAAACAACCATTCCCAACGGCGATATCACGAACCACCATCTCATTACACTTACCGATGAAAACTTTGACGAACTCACCTGGACACCCACGCCATGCACATGGCTCATCATGTTTAAAACTGATTCATGTGGTATTTGCAAAAAGGCCATGCCTGCATTCGAATCTCTTTCAATCGACCCAGCACTGATTGAACATAATGAGAAGGAATGGAAATCATTTAAAGAATCCAGTAATGTGATACAAAAAGTTTTAGAGGATGGCGAGCCGCCCAGAGGGCCTGTTTATATTGCTACAATGGATGCCAATTGGTCGGGGTGGGATACAACCAAACGATTCAATATTGACGCCACACCGACTATCATCGTTGTACACAATGGTGGATATGATGATGATATGGACGATAGAAGGACGTATGCCACCTACCGCGGACAGCGTGCTGCCTATCCCTTACGTCAATTTGTATTAGGTGGTTTCACGTATAGAAACAGGAGTGCTCTCCCTCCACCTCTGTCAAAAGGAGAATCGAAACCCACTTCTTTCCTAGGATGGATATTGGACAGTGCCAAACCCTACTTTACATGGGGTGGAGGACTCATTCTGTATTGGTTGGGGGCTTATTCATGTGAACTCACAATTATGCATGGGAGGTTATGATAGGTTACGATGATGACGATGAGGCTTGTGTAGAATGGGATTGAAAGAGAGAAGAGCAGAGTAAGGAGGCGGAAGAACNTGAAATTCTTTGGGGCGTGGTTCGCCTTCACTGGAGTTTTGGGCTTATTCATGAGAATTCACAATTATGCATGGGGAGATGACGATGACGACGAGCGCGCCGAAAGGGCTCGAAAGAAAGAAGAGGAAATAGCTCGTGAAAAGAAGGAGGGGTCAAAGTATAAGATATCTCAGAGTAAGGAGGCGGAAGAGCGGCAAAAGAAAATGATGCAGAGAAAATTGGAGAATCGTGCCAAGTTTGCTGCCAATAGGGCCGAGAGGGAGAAGATGAGGGAAATGATGGCAAAGAAGAAAATGCAACCTAGAGAAGGTGGGGATGATGATGATGATTTTGTAGGAGTTGGATTTGCAGTGAAGAAGTCTGATATTCAGGAGGGTAAAAATGCTGCTGGCAAGTTGAAGAGCAACTGATTTGCAGTGATGTACATTGGGATGCCAATTTAATTCTCGTTACTAGATAATGCATAAGAGAAACAAATGTTGTTCAAACTCAATTATCTAGAATTTCATTGTCACACATAGCTCTCAAACCTTGGAGAGATGTTTTGAGAACCACCTCGTTAAGAAATAGTGAAAACTGGTACGATGAGTCACTCAACTGTAACAAGTCATCCTTGCTAAGACAAGCTAGGAAATGTGTTTGATTAAAATATATGTCCTAAGAGTATTTACATTTGAACTTGTACCTATTGCAAAAATATGACAAAGGGCAACCATTGAAAAATGCAGCACTCAAGAATCAAAATTTATTCCGATTACGCACCATTAAAGGAAAATATACGCTCCTGTAGCTCAACTAAACAGTATGGCATCAGATGTGTGTGACTCTACCCTTGAATGGCAGTAAATAGAGCTTTGAATGATGTCCGGGTCATCTCCAGGGCTTCAATAGTGAAAGCTATAGAGGTCCTAATTGTGGTTTTCAACATATACTTGATTTTTGTCAACCGTAAGATTTTTATAAATTCAATTGGAAAGAATGCTGCTCTTGAGATGGAATAGGTATAAGTATAGGTGTAGATGATGTCATTTCTAGACATAATTTAGATTGTAGAATGAATAGGAACTAACAATGATATGAATTAGTGATTGACCATTCAAATTAGATATTTTTTGTTTTATAATACGAATACTCTAATACTATTATTCAAGCAATGACTAGATAACAAGAATACCCTGAGGGCATAATACACAGAAATACTAATATCGCTGTACATCATATCCCTGCTCTTATAGTATATGACATACACACTTACTTCTAAGAACACATTCCACGGGCTACCACACTCAATGAGTGTAGAATCTTAGAGTTCAGTAAGAAAACCCAATCTTTACTTTAGCAAATCATTACATCAATTATTGTTCTGCAAGTTAAACTCATCATATGCACAGAGGTCTGCATGATCACTGAAGTATAAACTGATTACAATAGAGTGACATGATATACAGGCTCAGAATCAAAGATGCCACACAGTAGAGTTCTGTACTCAAGAGTGACAGTGGCTTCGGTTTGTTGAGGAGTGTCCAACCATTCATGAGTTGTGCTGCCTCTCTCCTTCTCACAAAAAAGAGTCAATTCTATCACACAAATTGAGAGAAAAAAATCAATGTAGTCAGAATAAAACTGACACCTAGCTGATCCCAGAGCTAAGATTTCATGTTGAATAGTATGTACTTCTTGTATTATTGATGTAGACGAGTTTTGGAAAGACACCAAAAGTAGAGTTCTTAGCAGTGTTTCCATGTCCGGAATAAAGACAATTTTACCACATGAGACATGGTGAATGGCATGGCAGTCATTTTGATTCAGAATGTTCCACCGGCGCTCAGTGGATAAAAGTACTGACATTGCAATTCAAATGATTAGACAGTTGGAGCAAAATAAATTGCTTAGCATGACTAAATTAAGGTCGTGATGTGAAATTAAGTCTCTCTTACAGAGAGCGGTCTTGAGCAAAAGGAATAGCTTTATGTAATGAATACTATCTTGACCCTCTAGCTCCATTTTTAGAATTTGGGTGCTCATCTTAGAGCATGCTTGAGACCCTGGAGGCATGGACATGTCTGTGGATGAAGTAAATTAATTTGCTAAATGCTTAGGCTCATGATCTGGTGAGATGAAACATGTCTGTGATGTTTGAAAAACACCAAACTCAGCACCATTGTCAAGGGATCAGGAGGAAGCTAATTATTATTACGAGTTTAGAGAGCTACTACACTGGATCCGTTTGAAATCAAACCTAAAAACATAAGATATTAGTACTGTGGTATGCACACGCCTTAGCTTGTCCATTTGAATATGTCTGAGTTCCATGGTTCATAGTACCTTAGAAGTTGGAAGGTTTAGAATTGTAGAATAACTCAAATGATTAAAGCAATAAATGCAGTGCTGTTTTGATAGAATTTGCCAGATTCAAGGTATTACTGCAATATGCTCAATTTAAATAACATATGCATAATGCTTCAAAATTGTTGGCAGATTTTCATTCTTTCCATCATACATAGGAATTGTTGGTAGATTTTATTCTAACTCATTATGATTGATAGGAGCTCATTTCAGGCAAGAGCCCTTTTATCTTCACCTTAACCTCCCTCCTATAACTCAACTCCAACAACCCAACAGGAGGATCAATCACCACCATCCTCCCCTCCAAATCCACACTACTAACAATCTGCGGCACAAAAGGCACCAACACCCTATCCTCACCCTGCCCCCCATGCTCACTCGGCAATGCAATTTCCAACATATCCTGCCCCAATCCCGGAATGGAACACATATCACTTCCCAATATCACACCATCTATAAAACCGACGAATAAGTCTTCAAAACCCTTGCCTATTGCATCTTCTGAATCCTGAGATAGAAATACATTCAATCCCACCAAATCACTAACAATATACTCATCTTTATCTAAATACTCCTCCACCTTTTCCTCCTGTAAACAGTACAATACGCATCCCTTCAACTTTGCCGCTTCATCTCTCCCCTCAATTCCATCAAGTTGTATTAAATAAATTGGATTTGCATCACTCCCAGATGGTGGGGATTGGAATAATCTTCCCTCGGTGAGAGTGACTTGACGTGGTGATCTGCGGTTTGGGGGTTTTAAATGCCGTGTTCCTGGAGAGCAGAGTCGTTGTTGGGGAAAGTCGGTTATGGAGTTGAGTTTTAGGGCGCCGTGGACTCCGTGGGGTCCGATGATGGTTCCTTTGCAATTTATTATTTCGAGGTAAGTGTAAGGTTAACGAATCATGGAACAAGGAGGATGCATGTGCAAAGAATCACGTACCCAGTTCAATGTAACCATATGTGGTAGGATCATAAGGATCAATGCTCTTATTATCAGGAAATTGTCGTTTATTCCTCTCCCACATCCTCTTCACCTCTTCTTCCTCCTGAAAATCAGTTGATATAGAAGATAATAACTCTTCCACTGCCTCTATTGAATCATCTACAGCCGCCTTTGTATTTTTCGATTGTTCCTTTGATAATTGCTTTAGTTTGTTTCTAGATTCGAGGAGCATTGCATCCATTGGATCCAATGTTTCTGATTTAGAGAATTGAGCGTATTTGTTCTTCTTTTTCTTTCTTTGTTGAGATGGTTCTGCGTAGAGTATATTGTGTCTATGATGTCTTTTTCGCCATTGTGTGTATTTATTGCACGCAAATGCGCTTTGCTGCATTCTCCTTGCAGATGAAGCACGTGGTTTGCTGTGTAAAAGAATGATGAGAACGGAGAAAAGACAGGGTCTCATTGTTGAGTGTCAGTTTGTGCTAATATTGATGATAATACTACTGATAATAGTCGTCCTTTTGAAATACCCGCCTACGCTTACTTGGCTTCGTAGTGTTAGATAATCAGGTGGGGCAGCGCAGCGGCAAAGAGACTTTGGGTCGAATGTCGAATGATGGATGAAATGATAGATGAGTGATGGGTTGATGGCTGTTGATGGATGGATGGATGGAGATGGATGGATGATCTCTTCGTTGGAGGAGTGGCGCGCCGGGCGGCCGGCGGGCAGTTGAGATGCACGTGCGTGCTTGTAAAATGAAGTAGACAATGACTTATGGTAATGACCCTCTAGAGCTTGTGTCTGTCAACAGTGGAATCACAAAGAATGAGGCAGGACCCGATGACGAA
>JALLAY010001006.1:0-11890 GCA_036939635.1 Cyclotella baltica
ATAATTTGCTAACCACAACTGTAATAGCGACTAGCCCTGTTTGCCTGTTCAACAGACAGTCATCTCACTTGTCTCTATTGTAGTAGTTCAAGTGATTGAGACAAAGGAAAATGATTGTAGAGGGTTTTCTGATGCATCATAGAACAACACCAGGAGGAGAGGGTTACCGATACTGCAGGAGTATTAGCCATTGGTCTTTTTGGATCATATCTACAAACTTTTTAAATGAAAAATCAATAAAATCTGAAAAGCTTTTGTGACAATCACATTTGATGGCTCATTCCATGGCTTTGCGTGATCAGGTTCTTCAACATACGATACTGAAGCTCCCCATATTAATATTATGCTTGAAATGCAGCAGTAGGTGGCACAATGGGTTGTTGATTTTGGCTAAAGATACAAAGCCATCTTGACTGCAACATAGTTTGGTGAATTTCTACCATCCAACATTTATCCTTCAACCTACAACCTCTGGTTGAAACAGCTCTTCGTCTTGTGAATACCAAAATGAAAATGACACTAAACGGAAGATTATAGGATTACATGAAAGACACATCAATTCAAAGTTAGATACTGGAGGGAAAACAATCTTTGGCAATGTAAGTGTACCACATGAAACATGAAAGGTATTAATTTTAGTAATAGAAGGTTGAGTTAAAGTTAATAATTATCATAATCAACCCCATCTGCTTCTTTTGGCTCTAGAGTCCTGCCCCTCACCCTTAAAGCTCGGTTTTTGCTGCATTGCATTCCCATAAGTTGTGGGGTCCGTACCACCAAACCCCAAACCAACCTTGCTTTGCTTTTTTCTCCCTCCACCAAATCTATTACTCTTTTGACACAATGCACGTAGATCCTGACTAATTTCTCTTCCTTCTCGTTCAAATGCTTCAACTAGAGATTGAGCAAAGTCTGCATTCTTGTCCGTCAACAGTGTGTAGGCCACGCCCTTTTGGTATTTTTCTCCGTTAGTTTCATCGTTTCCACTCTTGCTCATTCGACCGGCACGACCTACCCGATGTACATGTGAGTCGATATTTTTTGCTGCATCATAGTTTATCACTGTCATGACATCGACAATATCCAACCCGCGGGATGCAACATCAGTTGCAATCATGACTGCACGAGGGTTCTTCTTAAATTTTGAAATTGCAGCATTACGATCACTTTGGTCCTTGTCTCCGTGGATGGAAACAATAATTGAATCTCCATCACTGCCAAATATGGCAAGATTCTGCAATGCACCGGAGAGTTCATTACAGCTGTCACGTGTGGCAACAAAGACAATGCATCTTCCCAGTGGTGCTAGAATGGGAAGCATTTCCACAAGCCATTGACGTTTTGACTCAATACTTGGCAGTACCATGATATGCTGATCTACATGTTCAGAGGAGGCACCCGTACGTCCAATAGCAATTCTATGTTTTTGGAAAGAAAAAGAAAGGAAACAATGCAACAAAAAAGAAGTGCGACCAACTACAAAACTCAATTGCATGCAAAAAGTGTCAAACTCCATCACCACGGAGATGCCATCTGTATGGACTTGCAGCCGACTATTTGTACGATAAAACAGCCAACACTCACCTCACAGGATTCTTTAACCACCCTCTAGCAACACGCTCAACCCTTTTGCCAAAAGTAGCAGAAAGCAACAATGTCTGTCTATCAGGACGAATGTTTTCCAAAATACTAGAAACTTGCTTCTCAAAACCCATGTCCAACATTCTATCTGCCTGTAGCATATCAACATTGGTCACAACGCTTAATGTGTAAATTTTGACACTTACAGCTTCAACATAAAAAGAACAACTAACCTCATCCAAAACAACAAAAGTAACCCTCTCCAAATTAGTCCCCCTCCTCCTCACAACATCAATAACCCGTCCAGGCGTCCCAACAACAATCTCACACCCCCTTTTCAACTCTTTACACAATTCCCACGTCCCACGATTCCCACCCGAGACTTCTACTACCTTTCCCCCCATACATTCCATGTAGATTTTAGCATGTTTGGCAACTTGTTTGGATAATTCACGTGTGGGGCAGAGGATTAGAGCAATGGGTCCTTCGTTGGGGAGGATGTGGGGTTGGTCTGTTGTGTGGATTGTTAGTGGCCAGATGTATGCCAGTGCTTTGTGACAAAAAATAAAGTCAATAACACATATGTTCACATGGTGACACTCTTATAATGTTTTAAATGCACAATGTACGATAATTCAGCACTCACTCTTTCCAGATCCCGTAGCAGCAGTAATCAATCCATCCATTCCCGCCAATGCCACCCCCAAAGTCTGACACTGGACTAATGTGGGATTATCATATCCACTTTTGGCTATTTGGACAATTAACTCTTGAGGGAAAATATCGGCGTCGAAATTCATTATTGGGGGTATGGGTGGATGGCATATTATTTCGTGCTGTGTTCGCCATGTGGCGTGTGCCTCTGATTCTGCGTTGTTGGCGTTGTCATGGTTTTGAGGGAGAAAATTTCGACGAAAGGGGGGATAGCGGATTGAAGTGTGGTTGGTTTTTTCGAGGGGCGTGATTTCTTGATGTTGCATTTGAGAATGTTGGATGGCCAAATTTTGCATTGTGTCTTCGTCGTCAATGTCATGTTTGTAGTCATGAGGACGTTTCTTATCACCGGCACGAACAAAGGTGGAGGACATGGCGAGCTTTGCCTCCCTCGATGAAGATTGTTGATCATGGTCGTCTTCTTGTTCCACGCCATCAGTGTGATTTGAAGATTGCTTCCTCTCCCAGTGAGAGGTTGCCTCGTCTTCTGCATCGTGATCTAATCGCTCGCCGAGAGAGGTTGGTTTGGACGGGGCTGAGTTGTCGAGTGAGTTCATGTAGGCGTCGAGGGGATCCTCTTCGTCGTCTGCTGCGACGTCATTTTGGGGGTTGGATGCTGCCGGAGCGTCTTCTTCGCTGTCGTCGTCGCTAAACCAACCCATGTTGTTGTAGAGCGGCGGTGGACTGAGGCGATGGCATCAGAGGAATCACAAGAGGAATCGAAAGGTAATTTAGTATATTACGTCACACTTTCACCTCTCGAGCAATTTAGATATTCGTTAATACGGCTGAAGACAACGGCAACTAACCAGAGCGTTTCAGTTAGATTAAGGAGCAGTTCCAGTTAGTTATATTAAACCAAACCAACAACAACACCCAACACAATGCTCAGCATCCTATCACGATCCCTCCCCACCCTCCGAGCAACATTCATGACCATTAATAATTACGGACTGAACACGTCAACGTCGCTGGCCAACCTCAGGACATCATGGATGATGCCAAACCTAGTGTCGCCTTGCTCCATGCTAATGGGAGAAATGAGGGGAAAATGCTGCCTTCGTACGAATAAAAGTGCCGCGAAGCGGTTTAGGGTTATGGGGAATGGAAGGATTAAGAGGTGAGATGTCTGATTTTACAGTAATAATTTATACCGTAATCCTACACATTATTTAATGTGTGCTACACTTTGTCGGTGCAGGAGGAAAGCTGGAAAAAGACACAACACCGGGTACAAGGGGAGGTCGCGAGTTAATCGTTTGGCGCAGAGTGCTCCAATTAGTGAGAAGAAGATTGAGGAGCGTATGAGAGTTTTGATTGCTGGTTGAGATGCACGTCAGTATGAGAGTTTTGATTGCTGGTTGAGATGCATGTCAGTGAAACGAGTGTGGAAGGAAGTGCAATGCTTTGATTGATTTAATGATGGGATGCTGCAATAAGTGTTGCACGCTTAGAGATGCAGCAAGGTCAACATATTTTATTCAGAATATTTATCTTTATGAACAAAGAACTAGGTATCAACTGCAAGCAATTGAATCAGCCAGTCGTTCATGTCATTGCACCAACTAACTTTGAAACGGAAAACCAATATCAACCAAATCACACACACGTTCACCCGTTAAATATCTCATTCTTGACTCTTCACCGCTCTGGAGTAACTTATAATCAGAATGGAGTGCTTGAACCCACTTGTAAAATTTACCCCCATGTTTGTTGTCAAACGAAGGAGGCACGTTGAAATGTCCATGTGCCGCTTTGAAGGCAACCTATTAGGTAGTTAGAACAAGTTAGTGAAAAATGGTTCAATAAACAAGTGGCCACCTCCAAACAACTAACTTACCAATTGACTTAATCCATCATCCCAATGCAACTCTTTTAGCGCACGTTTCCCCACCGGATCCCAATCAAATCCAATATCATCCATTACTGAAAATCTCTTTTCCATAAAACTCTTATCCCTTATTTCATATAAAGTTCGTTGGTTGTGTACCCATGCACCCAGAGCCTGTAAGATAAATAAATCAGACCATTAGCAATCATAAATCATGCAGCACAAACTCGTGTTTGACCTACCCCATCCTTCTTTCTCGGCCACATCCCATGTGTCTGATAATGCGCCACCATGCCATGAAACCTCTCCTCCCACGTAGCCGGAGGAGTATGATTCCTCCTCCACTCAAACCCCAATGCCTCCAATCGCTCTATACGTTCTTTCGTAAGCATACGGCCATTCAGTTTTTTCTTTCCCACCTCTTCAAACTCTTGCCCCTTCTTTTTAAGATCAGTCATTCTCTCACGTATCTTCTGCACCCATTTGCCCAACCGTGGATCATCCTTGTATCGACTTGGGACGTTGCAATTTCCCTTGACTCTTTGATATTCCACCAGTTTCTGAAACAGTTGGTCAAAGTCATATGCTTGATTTTGATACGCCTGAGGTTCGGAATTGCCGAGTCTTTCGTCCGCTCTTTTTCCTAATTCTTCTTCCATTTCTGTTTCGAGGAGGGGATAATCATTATCCTCTTGTCCCTCGGATGGAGTTGCTGATGATCGAGGTTTGATTGAAGTAAAGACGCATTCAAAGGTAGAGACTAGGGATTGAATCCCAAAAATGGAGTAGTCACATTTACTCAGAGTTTTCCTCCCGCTTGGACCGGAGTCGAGGTGGGTTAATTTGTTGAGTAGCCATTGAAAATATTTGTATATTTGAATGTGCAGTTCGTCGCGTTGGTCTTGTGTGAGGTTTGCTTCTTTGTAGAGTCGTGCACCGCCTCGTTTGCGCTTTTTGGGTTCGGGTGGAGACTGTGATGATTTTGTTATCAGGTCCGTTGTCTCCATTGTAGGCAAGGTTGGTACGTTTACAGAGGTGGCAGTTTCGTCAGTGAGTTTAGACTGGGGAAGAGAAGGAGTTTTTTTTGCTGCTGGTGGCTGTGGCTGCGGTGCTGCTTTTGGTGGTGGTGGCAGCTGTTCTGAATTGTAGAGTTCTTTACTTAGAGATCCTTCAATCTTCCCCCTATCGCCACACCCCAAAGACGGAATTATAAACGGATACGTAGTGAACCAATTCTCAAACGAAGAAAAGGGAATAAACATAAGATTGTTCTCTTCGTATCCTCGCTCGACAAAGTATTTCACGGCCGATTGAATGAATTTCGTGTCAGATACCCACATAAAGACATTTTGCTGTGATTGATCGTTATGGCTCTGCTTTGAAGCATGTATTATTCCCGATTTATGTGTCTTGGCATCTGCTTCGGGTAGGTCAGATTTAAGAGTGAGGGTGACGGACGTGACGATCTCCATGGTGAAGTGCTGGCTGGGGGCTGAGTCTTTCTCGCGTCTATTTTCTGCTGTTTGATTTTTGATTTGGGTTGTTCGTCTCTCTTCGATGGCGACCCGCGGGTCTATCTTGGAGGTAACCAATACGGGATCAAAAAGGATCCCAATATTTTCGGGATGTGAAAATAATAGTATTCCTCTGTAGGACGGGCCGTCCCAGATCGTCTCAATTCCAAATCCCAAAAGATCCCAAACCATCATCGCAACAGAAAAGGCAACGCAACGCAACCGCAACGCCGAACGCCTTGTCTCTCGTCTGCCGCTGCGCCGTCGTCTCAATCAACTAAAACATAACAACCTATCAACTCTGCCACCGGACTCAATAGATCGCCTGCAGTCAGATTGTACGATTGAATGAGGCGCCTACAAAATTGAGGCGCCTATCAAACGAAGATGGTGTCGCCCCAATCAGAAAACAAAAACCGTGCTCAAAGCACCATCACAAATTACCTCCTCAATGAAACCGGGCAACGAAGAAGAGTCTATCTTTTCGCTGTTGCAGCTGTAATTTTTCTACTAATCGTGACGGAGAAGTTGGTAGCCTTGCCTGCGGCTCAGACGCAACATTCAACAATTCGTGTTGCCCACAGCTCGTCAGACAAGCGGGCACTGCTCACTGTCGTGAGTAGCTATGAGCATCCGATTATAATGGCTACCCTTCGTGGATACGCAAATTTTGACAGGTGCAACGATGATTATAACTGGAAACATGGGCTACATGATCATGGCGCTCTTGTCAAGCTTGCTGTGCTCTCAGAATTGGATGTTGGTGCTACTTTGATTCAGATAGGAAAACCTAAGAAGATAACAACAAACTCTACTGATGACACGAAGTACAATCATATGTGGAAGACACAATTTCGCCTTGATATCAGCCCTCCCTCATTCGGTTATATGACAAATGAAGCTCCGGTATGCTTCACAATTGACTACAGAGTTGAATATGTCGACTTGGACTCGGCTATGGCAGATTTTCCGCCAGAATCGTGTAGTTTTCGAGGAACGCCAACATTCCATCGTATTTGGGGTAATGATGAGTTTGTAGACGTGAATAAACAGAGGCACACCCAAGAAAACAACTGGCTCGTCAGAATGGCCCCTGACAAAGATTGGGAGTGGATTGGAACAGTTGCTGGCTTACATCCATTACCTACCAAGTCAGCACAAACTAAATCATGTTTGTATTGGAAAGAAGAACGGCCCTACAGTATAGTAATCATTGGAGATTCTCAGCCATCCTACACGTGCAATCATTTAGTTTATGGCCTTACCGGAGACAAGGAAGCAATTCAAACCCCAAAAGTCCGATGTGTACAAATCAAACGAACTTTACAGAATAGTACTACTTTTGAGAGTTATGCTTCAGAGTTGCAACATAGCAATGAAGACTTTGTTATATTCAATCCGTCTGGTTTATGGGAAGCTGCGTATGGGTCATTGGATGACTTTCGTGTGAACTTTCAAAAGTTATTGAGATATATTCCTACCGAGAAGAAGACAGATAGCAACTCAATCAACAAACAGCATTATTTCTTTGCTCCCACAACGGCAGTCCATCCCATAAACTACCCAAATTTGCCAAATGATGATAAAAAATGGAGTATGACCCAACCTCGAGTTCAGTTAATCAACCTCATTGCTACAGAACTAGTAATGATGCAGAAAGAATTATACAAATCAAAGGCACATGATACAATTTCAATATCCAATTTACCAGCTCCTTGGGATACGATCTCATTGTCTCGGGAAGATGATCCGTTGACACCTACTGATATGAGACATTTTAATTGTTCTACTAATGAAATGCTGCTCATTTCATTGTTGTGTAAACTTGATCGGATTTGGCAAGATAGATAATAATAATATTTTGAATCATTTATCATAACTGGACTACCGTAGTTCACATACTATAACGCTCACGAATTAAGCCGCTCTTGCATTTAATCCACTTTTGTTAACGAATTATTCGCCGCTCTTGGCCTTTCCGTTAACAGATTGCCATACTTTACTTAAGCCCAACGTGTCGATCCGGGACCGACTGGTTCACACGTTCACACATTAACTCGCCGCTCTGGCAATTCTGGAGAGCGTTATAGTATGTGAACTACGGTAAAGTAGCAAGAAATAGAAAGTAAGTGAAAAAGACCACTTGCATCGTTTTAGTACCAAGAAGCTGTTTTGGTCAAACTGACAACTGAAAATTTAGCATAGTACAACCCACGTGTCCCATGAGGTTGTGTGTCACTTTCAATTACTTGACCAGCAATGAGAGTAAATGATAAAGAAGAAAACTTGCATCTAAATGCACACAGATTAATGGTCAAAAAGACCATTGATCGAAGATAGAATTACTTGTCAATGTTCTGTAATTACTACTGTATGCATCCATCCTCGATGAACAGACTTGACTTTCTTCTTCATATCACTTTCACCATCCACATCACCATGCTCTTCCTCCAACCAATCAACCCAACTAGGTCTCACAGATCCATTCATCCTCATCTCCTCCTTACTCCACAATTGTATCTCAATCATCTGCCTTGCACCAACCTCATCCCCGAATACAACAAATGTCCGATCAAATCCCGCGGTGAAACTAATTAATGTTGGGATACTCACAACATTTGGTGGTAGTATCTCCACTGCCTCATTCCACATTGGTATAGGTTGATCTGTTGCGACTCCCACGGCGTATATTGATCCATCTTCTAACAGCATGGAGGCATGGTGTGTACCGCATGCAATTTTGCAAATCTTGACGTTTGGGGGCAATCCTGGGATAAATCTGGGATAAGGTGAATCTATCACTGGTTTTCTGCAAATATTGATGCCATTCAGGTTATAAGAAGGATTATGCAGACAATTCTTTCCCCAGATGTAAGGTAGATTAGATTCTGTTACGGCCATGGAGAAATTCATACCGGCTCCCACGAGACGAATTTTGGAATCCGTAGGAGACAGTAGAGGTGCGTAAATATCTTCCGTTTCGCAAGATAAAGAAGCATAAGGATCGTAGAAATTGGCAACTTGCATGGCATACTCCAAAGTTTTGTTTTCGTGTGGTAGCTCTTGATTCAATTCTGCACCCATTTTCTTTTTGAATTCACTCACATCCACGCCACTTTCTTCTAATGCCTCATGTAAATAGTGTTGACTTTGACCCAATTGTCCACGTTCGCCTTTGCCCCAACAGAATATTTGCCCCATGCAATCTAATGCTATCCCATGTTGTAATCCTAAAGACACACTGACAATTGGATATTCTTGAACCTTGCAATCTTTGTAGACATCACTTCCTGAAGGATTGCTTGCTTTTGTTGATACACTGTCATCATCACTAATAATACTGTTTACATGATCGTTATAATCCAACTTGAATCGAAGTGAAGACAAGCCGACGACTGGAGTAGGCTTCCAAATGTTGGGTGTGAATGATCCAGTTCCACATTGTCCCCGGTGGTTGAGACCAAATGTGTACAGTGTGCCGGTGTTGGATATAATGGCAGTGAGTCCGGCAGATGTAGCCAGTGTGTTTTGGAATTGGTTGTGTAGTGGCTTAATGTTATTTGTTTCATCATTTTGTTGTGTCATGTACTTTTGCCTTCCGTGAGAGGCCATGATTTGATCTGTCACAACTTCACCCTCTAAAGCGGGGACTTCTCCACTTGGCAACTCCACTTCCATCAATCTCTGAACGTTGCTGAGCCGTCGGCACTCATCCTCGTTGACGGTAACTTCATTTTCACCGGCCAGAAATGTGACCATTCGCTGCAGTAAACTGGGACTAGAATCACCAGAACTTCCATCGTAATCAGTACTGTCATTATTAGAAGTGTAAGCAATGCACATTCTTCTAAGTGGAGCAGGAAGTCTTCGTAATCGCATCAGCGTTTGGAAATCATGCGGTCTTCCACAAACTAACAATTTGGTGTCTTTATCAATGTCACGATCAATTCGTTTAACAAGGAGTGCCGAGTGCCCCCATCCCGCAGCACCAGCAACACACTTCACCCCGCCATCATTTTGAAGTGCAGCAGGCATCTCCATTGGCACCATGGCCTGGACATCACCCGCCAACGTCTCCTGAGGAGACAGTTCAGGTGTTTCGTCGGGAAACAGGACGGGGCGGGATAAAGATCCCGTCCATTGCGTCCCGAAGGCGTAGGCTGAGTTATGGCGGCATTGGGCGATGGTGCGGTTATTCCTCAGTGGATGAATGGTGCTACTGAGGCTGCGTAGTCGTTTCATGGTGATGGGGGCGGCGCGAGCGACGGCGGCGAAGGAAGGCCCCATTGTGGTCAGACGACGGGGTAACAGACTGTCGGTTTAGGGCGTTGATTTTTCAACATAAGTATCACGCTAATATAACGTAGGAATCAATTATTAAATCTCTTTCCATAAACTCGACTCTCGTGCATTTGGCGCAATGCTGACTAAATCGACATTCATCTACCTTTGTTTGTGTGAATCATTTTTGCCCCAGAGGCCAACCGGCCCCTCATTCGTCGTTCCTGTTGCCGTTGCCCGATTATCATCCTTGCCTTCGTCCTCCCTCATCCCTTAATATCACTCATCTTGCCTACCCTGCATAACCGCCCCCTCACCCATCCGCTTCTCTACCCGACATTATGATGCAAGAATCTCGGCCCTCCCATGATGCCCCTCGATGCAATGGCAGCAATGACACCCCCAAACAAAATGCTGGGATTGTAAAAGCCGACATCGAAGTCAACAACAAAACAATAGCCAATGCCGTGGCATCCTTCGACACCAATGCCAATTACGAGAAGACTCTACGGCAGCAAGCCGGTGAAGTGTTCTTCGATTTTCTCATGGCCGATATGGAAGAGGAGACAAGGGCCTTTAGTGATGGTATCCTGAGATTCAGAAATTTGCGTGATTTTGTGAATAAGGTTGAGATTAAGTTTGGTTTACAATACTTTGAAGATGGATTCAACGAGGAAGACGTGCAGATTTTTCATTCTAGTCTTGGAAAACTTGATGAGATTGACCGTGAAGAGCGAGAAAATACTATTTTGCATTTGTTCGAGTTTAGTGCGATTCCTCTATCGGCATTATTGGGATCATGCAGTGTTCTCATAGGGGGGCAACCAATTTGCTTCCTTCACTCAGTATCTCACCAAAATACCTATGTCGGATTCTATGATGATGATGTGGTAATCAAATTGGTTGGGAATCAACAAAATGCTGCCCTCGTAGGTGTTATTGAAGGGATCAACGAAGAAGATTCAAATCGCTTGATGACCAACTTTGACGAGGATATTTTCAATACACCTAATGCTGCATTCACGCCACGAATGCTAGTCTTCAATGCCACTACAGAGCGCCAGGTGGATTTTGCTTTAGATGAGTATTTGAAAGCACTAAATTGTCTTGATTCATCTCAAACTCCCTGCGATTCTGATACCTATGAACTTCGTCGAGCTGTCATAATGGCGATGGGGACAGAAAAGGAATTGGTAAAGCTCCAGTCAAATAACGAAATCATGAAAAAGGCAGGTGCCCTCGTGGATGTCACTTATGCGGTAGATTGCATTGCATTCACCAAGGATGGAGATGGGTTTAGAACTAGGCTGAGTGAAGGATTCTCAGTTAACAGAAATGGAACTGTACTGTGGGCAGTTATGCTGGAAGCTTCTGATGAAACTACAATACATGATATCAACTCAATTGTGTTGATTCTCTCATCAGTCGTTTTGAAGCCACAAACAGAACTTGATCTCAAGATATCGTTGGGTGAAGATGATAACTCCAAGGCTTGGGTTAATGTATATTTTCAACCTAATATTTTCATGCGTGGATACGTTTCGTTGGATGGTTTTGATGTCAATGGCCATAACCTTCAACAAACTGTTGGTGCTGCATTGTTAGCGGGTGAAGTTGATTTTGATGCACGTGCCCTGTTTATGAAGCTGTCAGTGGTAAAGGAAACTCTGGAGGCCCTTGGAGTTGATTACGATGACCCAATTGAGTTTATCACCTTCAGTTGAATGATCACCAACACCTAGATTTGTATAGATTTTTCATATTCAATTCTACACACTATTATTGTGCAGATATATTAGTTTTGAACAATAAATCATGAATATATGCATGAATCCATTCATCTGTGTACACTCATGCATTATTTTCTAACTTTTATTTCATTTAAATTCAGTCCGTGCTACTCATAATTTGTTTTCCAAACAGCAGATGCTGTCCTCTGTAGATTTCAGCCTCTAGCCTGGCCCAGCAG
>JALLAY010001007.1:0-11877 GCA_036939635.1 Cyclotella baltica
TACCCAAAAAAACCCGCGCGGGTGGAGGAGGGACCGACCGCGCTTCAGAAAAAACCATTACTAAAGAATCAGGGCATCGTGTACTTTTCAGAAACTTGTTGGGAGAGAGTGAATCAATGACGTCATTACTCTATGTTTTGCTGACGTGTATTAACCCTTCGAGGACCAGTGTTAAGGCTAATTTTTCCGACCGATTTGGAACGACTTTTTTTTGATCTTCACTATCAAAGGTAATATCATTTAAAAAACTCTAATATACCTCTCTTTTGCAGGAAAAAGTGTGGACGGAGGAGAGCATCAATCAAGCGCGTGTGTTTGCGTGTTTGTGGTCAGAAATTCATTCGTATCTTTCCGTTGGTGGGACAGACAGACACTGCGAGGGTGGCTCCGACCGCGGAGGCACCCGAGAGCCGCCCGCAGGGCCATGCTCATGTGCGAGCGGGCGTAAAAACATGCTACTTCCTCTGTTTCAACAAAAAATAATGACACCACGCGCTAGCATGTGTGTGTTGCCTAGTTATGGATCTGGTTGAAATTAAGTTACCTTCAAACAACTAAACTCTGTTCCGCAAGATTAAATTGACCAAAACGAGACTACCTTCATTCTACTAAAAGTACCTTACACCGTTTCTGTTGTTGCTTGTAGCAAAGTGGGACCTTCGATTTCAACCATTCATCCATGCACAGGACGTGTTTATTCAGCATTCAAGTTGATTCAAGGGAGATAACTACTTACTTACCTTTGCTCACATACTCCAAATCAAGCTTGATCTTCGTCTCATGTCTCATAAAATTGAAAATCCGAACCGGTACAAAAGGCAGCTATAACAGCGGTTCGTCTTCACGTTTATCGGCCACTGTCATTGTACTGTTGATGTCTAGCGTGTTCTTGTAATGTCATTATCAATGCTTTGAACTTCTTTAAGATGTGATTATCTATAAACTAGTCCCAAACGACAGAATGCTAAGAGATCGACCTAGCCTATGTTGTCAGTTGTATCAGAGTGAAAAGGCCAAAATAAAATGAGTGAAAAGATAGGCAAAAATGTGGAGTCATTAAAGTCATGAAGAGCAACAGCTGCATCTAAAGTAGAGAATCAAGATTTTTCTCCCGTTCTCTCTCTTTGTGCTACTTCGTGTGTCATGAAATATCAAGCCTCGCTGATTGTGACAGTTCTGAACAGCGTCAGTCAGCAGTACGTCGCCGCTTCTTCTTTGCACTACTCTTGGTGTCAACTTGGCTCATTCCACCCGAAAAAGCCGACATGATATTCATTTGCTTCTTATCCACATGAACCTTCGCAGTCTTCAGTCTGGATTGCAACTTCTCCGTTTCAATACCATGGCAAGTTGTACAAAGAGTACGGAGATTGTCCATACCGCATCCGCCACCACCCTCTGCCACGGCAACAATATGATCTGCTTGCCAAAAATCACATTCTTTTGGATCATGCAATAGCTTATTCAGGGCAGTGGGAGATTTTGGCAGTTTGAACTTTGCGTTCATCAGTACGTTCAGTCTTTCTGCGGGGTGCAGTGACAGAATTCGACAGTATAAAGCGTGTGCATCAAGGTTACACAGGGCACAAACTCCGTGCTCCAAGCAAAATATTTGATTCCTTATTCTTGTTGAGGAGTACATCCCGCCACGTCTGACTCTTCCCTCCTCGGCACACTTAAAAGAACAATATGTCGCATCGACATCAGAGTTCTTTTGCAGATGAAGGGAACCACCGCACCATGCACACGCTTCACCGTTGATAATTTCCAAATCACGTTTGGTAGCACAATTGTTTCTCACATTGAGATTGGCTCTCTCCTTTGCTCCACCGGAGTATCGTTCAGTCTCCCCGTTTACACTACAAACAACCAAATTTGCCACTGTTGATTTCAGCGAGGCCGCAGAAACTGCCAATCCGGATTCTTTAAAGGTCTTCTTTTCAATCTCGCGTAACTCCAAGTAACTCGAGACGAATGATTTCAATTCTTTCGACATGACGCTGACGCTTCCTTTCTCGGAACAATTATCAATGGATTGGATTACTTGGTTGACAGCTCTGTCGTCAAAGTCCAATTTTTGCTCGGACGTTGCATTCTTATGTTTGTGCACAGCTCGCATTAAAGCAGCCTCTTCCAGTTGTTGGGAACAGTCTGATGTTAAAACTTGATTGATTTCAAAGTTGACATGAAGCGGCTGTCCACAATGATGCAATGCGACTCTGCCGCTGTTCTTTGATACGCTGAAGCTCAGTATTTCTTGAGCAGCTGGCTTTGAATCTGTTGTTGTTACTGAAGAGGTGGAACTTTGTATGGGGTCGTCTTCGTCTAAAACTACCAACTCAACCTTGGAGGAGACTTGGCTCTTTAACCCGGGCGAGGATGAATCCACCTTGTCACACACTTGATTTTCATTCAAGCCTACACATCCACCAACATTCGATCTCGCTTCTCCGCACGCAGAACAAATCAAATGTCTACTTTGATTCAACAACGTACAAGAACTACAAGGCCACTCATCATCCAATATCTCAATCAGGTTTGTTGCATTGCTACTTTCCTGAGACTGGGTTATAGAGTTGAATTTTCTCTTCGTACCGCACATTTCACATGAATCTCCGCCTTGATTCTCAAAGGTGCAAGCGTGGCATGTAAAGGACTTGGGTGATGTGCATTTGCTGCTGTCTGCGGGATGATTGGTTGTGGAACATTCGTCGTCGCTGTCATCCAGTAATGAAACAGTTGTGCTTTGTTTTTGTTTCTCCCTGCATGCTTCAGTCGCAGTATCTTTTTGACTCACTATAAGACCGCTAGACTTTGTCACCCCAGAAGCACAACCCTTCGCCTTGGCAACCTGCTTGGTAAAAAAGCTCTGAATCGTTCCCTTGACCGGAGGACCCTTGGCTTTGTTTTTTTGCATCGACGTAGTGGAATTCTCGGCAAAGAACGAAACAAGCTCTTCTTCTGCCGACACGCCCTTTTCAGTTTTGACATCTTCAATTTCGGAGGCATTCATTCCTTTTCCCTTTTGTCCATCGACAACTAAGCCATAGTTAATTAACAACCAAATACAAATTAGCAACCAAACACAGAGATATCATTAAGTACCACCAACGAAACAGACGTACCTCGTCCCAGCGCCCCAACCTTCCTCCCCAACGCCCCCCACAAAATCCCATCAACCGAAACCCCTCCCTCCCTACAAATACAATAAACTACATTAACACACTTATCCTGTCCAATTCGATGACATCGATCTTCGGCTTGGGCCAATACTCCGGGGGTCCAGTGTAGTTCGGCGAAAATTACCGAAGAGGCGGAGGTTAGTGTTAGACCTACCCCGGCTGCGGTCATACTTAGTATTGCCAGTCGTATTGATGGGTTGGATTGGAACTTGTTCACTCGTAGTGTTCTTTCGGCGGGAGGTACCGAGCCGTCAATTCGAATCATGCCAAGTTTACCTTTATGTTTCTTGCCCACTGCAGATTCGATATAGTCCAAAACTTGCTTGTGGTGACCAAACACTACTAATTTCTCATTGGATCCTTCGAGGTAATCTAGTATATATTCGGTGACGGAGGGGGCTTTGGCCATACCGCTAAGTTGGTAAGCTTGCATTAACAGTTGGCGGGATTCGAATTGTGCGTTGGCTTCTTCTGAATCGTCCAACATATTCATATCGTGTAGGGACGCTCGAGCTTCTTCCAATTGAGCAATGAGTTGTTTGCATTCCCCTTCCATTTCTTTGGATATAGATACTGGCACGATGGATCGTTGTTTGGGAGGTAAATCGTGCAACACTTGAGACTTTAGTCGACGCACCATGACCTTTTTTAAGCAAGAGTGTAATTCATCGGCGTTGGAGACACCTTTTACGTCCCATCCGAACCGTGTTGGTTTGGCATTACAATATCTTTTCGTGAATTCTGTATACTTGATTCCGTAGGGGCTGAATAGTTTACCCTTTGGATCCAAGGCGTTTAGCTGGGGCCACAGTTCCACGGGTCGATTGAGAGCCGGCGTTCCAGAGAGTAAAACTAAACGTTTGGCAGATTGAAGCAGAGGGAGGGCGAGTTGACACCGTTGAGAGGACATTTGTTTTAGATTATGTGATTCGTCGGCAATGATGCATTGGAAGGAGCAGGATTGGAGGGTGGAGGCTATTTGGTAGCGGGATTGGAGGAGGGAGTAAGTTACAATTACTATTTGTGGTTTTGATTTTGATGAATGCTTGGTGACTTTTGAGACTGTGGGCTGATTTTGATGTGTATTGCCCAAAGGAGAAACTGTATCTACATTCTTTTCTCTCCATTTTCTAATATCTCTGGCAAACTCCACATCATCCTTCCCTCTAACGACATGAATTGCCGTGGATGGAATCCAGGGACAAAACTTTTCAATCTCAGCTGGCCAGGTGTACCGCAAGCTGGCGGGGCAGAGGATGAGCAGCGGCCATTCGTGTTGGTAGGCTGCCATTATGGCCAGGGATGACAATGTTTTGCTAAGGTGGTTGTGATGTGTGGTGGAGGTTGTGAGCACAAGATGTGAACCATTTAAATTGCATATAATTGCATTCATGGAATCACAAGATTAAACACAACAGTGACTCACCCCAGCCCCATCTCATCACCCAACAAAATACGACCCGTTCCAGCTCCTGCCACCAAATCTTTATTTTCAATGTGCTCTCGAGTAGCCGCCTTGTTGCTGCTGTATTTCTTGTTGCTGCATTTGCTCGTAGCATCTTGACAGGGAGTGCCGTGAACTGCAAAATCAAAAGCGGCTCGTTGGAAGGGGCGGAGTTTGGAGAGAAGAGAGGTAAGTTCTGGGGAGTGCTGTGGTTGTGGAGATGCAGTGATACTGGTTGTATGGTCCATTGCAATCGTTGACGTTGACGTTGACATTTCGATCGGTCGAGTTGTGTACATCAATTAAATATCAAATACCATATCAGCTCAGGAAATTCAACTATAATGCTGCTAGCTTAACGGCTAGGTTCCCCCGGTGCGAGAGAGTGAATGCAATGAAGGGTGAGGAGGAGCTTTTGTTGGCAAGCGGAAGGCGAAGTGGCCGGAGGATAAATGAAGGACGTTGCCATGTATGGTTTAGGTTGCTCGGATTTCATTCATTCTCATTGCAAAAAAATCCCGCGTAGGTAGGTGTGTTGGTATAGGGTGTATACGGCAAATGCTAAGAAAACTAAGATGTCGTAATAATAATCACAAATAGTCAGATCCACGTCAGATATATCTTTTCAGACAAACTCATTGCATTTTAATTAACGTTCCGAAAAGTTTTTAACTCTATTACAACATGCTTAGTCTGATTTCGGGGAAGCGCGCCAAAATGGAGGAGGCAGAGAAGGTGAGGGATTTTTCATATTTAGTCAATATTCATATTAGTCATTTTAGAGAATCCAAATTTGGAAATAATCATTTGAAAAATGATTTAGGTACTGACTGTGCCATTATCAAGTATGATTTCTTGCCCTTGAGATTGTTCTATCATTTGGATAGTCGAACTGGCCAGGTGAAGTTGTTTTCGATGTCTCTACCTAGTGCTCTCTGCTCTGGTTATCCTTCAACCATGCTTGAATATATTTTTATCATTTCACAGATGTTCTCATCAAAAATTGGTTATAACTAATGAGCCCTCTTATCATTCATTGAATCTGAGTAAGTAATGATTTGATAACATCATGGTTCCATTTCCTATTTATCTAAGATTACTTACATATTATCATCATATGGGTAAATGGGTGGGATGGATGTGGCTGTTATAACTTATTGGAGTGAGGAGTGAGATATGCTTGGGAGGAGGCTAACAATTACACAGTGGTATGCATAAACATGCAGCTATGATTGAGAAGCAATCAGTTATGTGCTTTGTAAAAATTAATTCAATCATCGGAAGTACATAAATCTTCATGTTATTTTAGGTGGGAGTAGCAATCCACTGAATTCAAGATCATGTCAGAGTCAAAATGAACATAAGAAAACATAAGAAAACATCTTAAAGCCGTATTTTACAAAATGAACCATTCTTGGTAATTATTCTTAGAGCAGCTAAAAAGTATGTGAACTCATTTACCAGTTTGAGCAAGCGTTACTAAAGAAGTGTATTTAAATAGTCAAGAAAAAATGGAAGGGCTCAGAGGAGCTTAATTTATGAGGTGCTCATTTTGTGAACAACTGTAGTGACATTCCATTTTGATGCCAGATCTACCTAAGAGCGTATTTAAGTGCTTTCAAAATGAATCGTAAAAACGGAGTTGACGTCCACACATGACTTAGTTCCACTGTTTGGTCTCTTCAATTGAAACAAACAACGAACAACATTACCCCTTCATTTCTATCTCCAATCCAATTTAAATGAATATGTGATTTAGCTCGTTTCAATTCAATTGAAGATAGAAATGAATGTCAATAGACCTGTACTTGTCCCCAGAGAGCAGCGTAGTAAATTAAGAAAGATGTTATAGTTCGGACAAACTTACTAAATTTATAAGCTGCTCTCATAAGCTGCAAAACATGTAAACACTTAAGCGATACAAATATTGGCGAAAGGTCTCCCATTGGTGGGAAGAAGCTTTCCGCCTAAACTGTGCCTCTGTTCCATACAGAGGAATCAGTATATTAGCCTGCTGGTGATACCAGTGGGCGCTGGCGTGCTGGGATACGTAGGGGACAAAGGTTAGTCGGAGCATACTTACGTAAGGTATGTATTAAGGTGTGCTCTGGCTTATTAACACTATTACAAAGGAATTAGTATGATAATAATTAAAAGAAATTTAATTCGTATCACTCTCATTTATAGCTCAAAGCTCTTTTAAAGAATCTCACTTAGGAATCATTACAATCTTTAATTTTTAATCTTAAGAACACACACGAAATGTAGCTAGCAGCTACATGAATCGAGCTTGCAGCTAGGGCAGTTAAATTTTAGTAGTAGTGTAGGAATTAGTACAAAGGGGTGTTTGCTCACCATCTAGAAGATAAATAAATCAATGTGTAAGTATGTAAGTAAACTTTACTAATGTTTACTTAGGGCTATACTATGTTTACACTTCATTGCACCAAACCATTGGTTTTTAATTGGTATGGAAAGTGAGTTCAATGGTGAAGCACGGCTTGTTGCACGTTGTCCGCTTTTCTCAAACATTGTGTTTTTCTCTGGTTCAAACTGAGTTTGCTAAATTGATTCCTATTGTGCTAAATTATTCTATTGTTTGTCATCCTCTAAGGGTTTTCTAAATTTGCATTTGCACTCTTTCTATGTCTGGATTGTTGTGGTGTAAGGATGATCTTAGTTAATGACATAAATCTGCCTCAGATAGAGATCATAAAATCCAATCTCTGCTTGTCTAGTGCAAAATTAAAGGTTTGTGTTTGAAGGTTAGGGAAATGGATGAGAAAATCAAAATCTCATCTTTCGAGCCAAATACAAGCTGTCTTGAAAAATTATGATAAATCATACCCAAAAATACCTATCATTATTATCATCTGAGTTTTGCAATAATTGAGGAACTAACATAATTTGTTTAAGATTAGCTAAGATCAACCTTGGAGTGCAATCATGTCTGATTGTTATTTTCAACTGTTTTCAGCTATGATCCAAAGTAAATAATACAATATGATATGATTCCAAAAAACAAACAGATATTATCCTCATGTTATTGAAGCTTGCATTTTTGCACTGTTAAAATAAAATTATATCTTACAATTTTAGAGTGCAAAGTCAAATTGAATTGCAAACTAATTGCAACGACAATTAAAAGCCACATAGTATTGGACAAAGTTGAATATTGTTGTGTCACGGTCCAAAAGAAAAACTCCCAATTATGCTCCAAACTCCTCCCCCACTCTATAAAGAATTATTGTTATGATTAACAAGCAGCAAACCTCTCTTCCTATACCACAAGATAAAAAACAAACTGATTGTGATGATTGGAAATGTCAGACCAAACTGGGGAGCATGATTGGCGGTAAAAGATCAAGGGTGACATCCGATCAATTGCAAATTATTTTATACATTTGATATTAAGCGGTGGCGTGCGTGGGTATGTCCATTTGTCGAGCACCAACGTCCACGTGGTGATGTGAGGTGTTGTGACGCTGTGGTGGGCAGTGCCTTCCCTCGCGGGAATGAGAATGATTTAAGTAGAGACGGGGGAAGCGGAGGCGGATAACACAGGGACGGCGGATCCGTAGAGGGGACCAATGTTGTGACGGTTTTGTTGTTTTATTGGTTTCGATGGTCGTTGCCGTCGCCGTCGGCTTTGATGGCATTTTCACATCGATCGCCATTTTCCCATCCTTTTCCAAAATCTCATCCGTTCGTCTGGACTTTTGGAAAAGTCTGTAATTCCAAAATGTCAGACTTTTCCAAAATCTCATCCAAACTTCTTAGATTTTGGAAAAGTCTGAGATTTTGAAATCTAAGTAGAATTTGTACTGAATCCTACGTACAAAGGATGAAATATTGGAAAAGTCTGGAATTCCAAAATCTCAGACTTTTCCAAAATTCCATCCAAACGGCTGAGATTTTGGAAAAGTCTGAGATTTTGGATTCCAGACCTTTTCAAAATTCCATCCAACGGCTGCGCTGCAAACTGCAAAGCAACAAAAACGAACCTAAGGTACGAACCTCCCCCCCACGAAACCACGCCTCAACAATGTTTGTGAATTCAATGCAAAACATCTAACTCGGCGCCAGCTGTCGGTTAATGCCGCTACCGTCACTGCCACTATGGACACAGCCTCGAACTACCGGCCTTCACAGGATGCCCCTCCAATGACACATGAGACACGAAAGCACTTACTTTTTACTCCGATAGACGCAAATGTCAACTCGGTAACAAAACTTCAAGGAAGTGGCCAAAGACGACACAGCCAGCAACGCACCGTCACTGCCGCCACCGCCATACCGTCCCTAATCTACTGAACTCACCTAAAATTTGCAATGAAACTGATTCTTCATTTTTGCACGGGGCATGAAAATTCTGCCAGTTTTCAAAGATGGGTGAATGTGCAAACAATGCTAGAGCAAATGCAACAATCATCCTAACAGGGTTAAAGATGACTTATGAGCAAAATTTGTGAGCAGGGAGATTTTCATTCCAATTGCTATTATTGTGCAGGAATTATGTGATGAGACAGCCCTTTTCAATCTTGTTTTAATGTTTAAAGTGGATACGACAATCAACCTCCTGTTGGGATTGAAAGTAGGGTGGAAAATGCATCAATTATTATGTATCCTGAAAATAATGAACAATCCCCAACAACTGAGTTTGTTTATCATGGTATGAATAATTTCTCACGATGTCCTAATGAAAATTACTCTCAATGTCCAACACAATTGTTGGATTTATGAATGAAACTGTTTGCACAAGTATTGTTTCAGTGAAATTAATTTTTATAGTGAGGAAATATTTAGTTAAGTCTCTTAATGGAAATATGAATAAAGGTTGATAAAGGATTGAATTTTGTCAAAACAAAAATTCCATCTTTCACCCTTGAATTCCCTGATCTTCTTTCCCAGTTACTTTGCTTGTTGATTGTTGTTGTGCCTATCCTTATTTCCTTTATGTCGCTTTGTAGGTGATTTTGATCGTATATTGTCTATTGTTTCAAATTTTGTTTCTGTCTTCACGACGACAACTAATCAGTGTTCAATGCATCTAGCCTGTTTAAGGTACGTGCCTGTTAATTGATGCATTGTTTTGGTGATTTTTCTTATCATTTTTTGATGCTTTTCAATTCTTCAATAGCTAACCCTAAAAAATAGTACTGCTCTTATCAATGTAGATGTTGTGCTCTTAAACATATTATGTGGTGATTGATTCGAAGGCTACCGTAGTCTGTCTTCTTTTTGACTTAAGTAATATGTCTAAATCCTCATCAAGGTTTGTTCATATTGCTAATAACAATGCCATCCATTAACGTGGCTGTCTCCACCATAGCATGTGGTCTTATTAAAAGTACAAATTCTTTTTTGTTTGAATTCATGCGTATTAGTGCCACTTATCAATTAAGTTAGTTGATCCTAACCAATATATATTTTAATATGCCATTCCAATCAGTCTCTCACAATCAAATGATCTAACCTTCATCAAACAATAACGCTGTCAAAGCCACATTAACCTAATGTCACAACCTGCAAGTACCACACACATGTGTGTAACGACAACTATTTGAACCTGGTACAGGTAAAAGGTAAGTTCTTCAATTAATTTGCTGTGTCACTCCTAACAAATCTGAGTGATTATTGTTTCGTCCTGAACACGAACAGTGAGAGAAAAAGAAAGCAAGGGAGGTGAAGTTGAACAAATTGTAAGTTTTGATTTGAAGTCTCAATTCTTGTATTCTCCTTCTTCAATTATATACCATCATCAAATACAGGATATTCATATATTTGTTGCCGTGCATTTACAGCTTTTGATCTGATTGTTGGTGTATATTTTAGCTGTCATTTTGATACATGGTTGTTGTGGCTACTGTATAGTTATGTGTCACTGGCATGCATAATTTTTTGCTAAGACAGGAGTTGCATATTCAATTGGTCTTACATTTTCCATTGTGATATCAGCTATATAACTTATCAGCTGACAACATGTGTGCTCATTGTGTGAATGTGTTGATATTGCCAGTATTTTCTGCGCTGTATCTATTAATTTTAAACTTGAATTTGGAATTTAAAAAAAACAAAATCAATTTTGACGTGTGCCAAATTCAAAATAGAAGTATCATTAACCAGTGAACTGGGTGAGATAAGTAAAAGATACTATATAAATCTGAATAAAACTATGCACTGTAGTTGAATGTGCAAGTAAAACTAAGTAAATGATATCTTCTTAGAGAGAATATCTAAGTTAAGTTTAAGTAGAAGTAAATAGAGAAAAGTTTTACTTACTTACTTACTTACTTAAGGGTCATACTTATTTTTAACCCCCTGAACACCCTGAATGGATTTTTGTGAGATGAGAATTGCCAAAATTCAACTTCTGAACTAAGCTAAGACTAACATGTCTTTTTTCCTTGTATTCATTGCAACGTTGTTTTATAATTCGACCCTTGTGTGTGGTGACGATAGTGTAGCAGTTGAAGATAAAATGGCACTATTGGGAATTGGCAAAGACATCATGCTCTGGAGCAGACCATTGATCTAAATAAGAGCTGCAGTAATGCTTTTGGGGTTGGTATTGTCCCCCCCATTCGTAACAATGATGCCAAAAAGGCAGCTGGATTCTGTCATGTTTCAAAGTCACGCCCGTCAGCCATGAGAAGGGCCTTGTCACTATGACTGCATCATTGGAGTTAGATTCTACCGAACTGAAGACACTAATCACTACCATCTTGGTAAGCTACATAAAATTGTCAAATCTCCATATGCAACAGAAGACAATACTTATAATACATAACATGATACAAACACATTAACTAAGTGATGTCACTGTCGGCTTGGATACCACATGTAATATCGCACAAGCCGACAAATTCAAAATTAATTGGTTTATCAAATTATAGAATAAACCAAAAAGGAGTGGTCAAGAATCTTTAAGAATACAGAGAAGAATCTAATTCATTGGTGAAAAGTGAGCAAAACAATGTCTTTTTCATTCATCTTTATACTATTTTCAAATTAGAGCATATCTCACAATGTTTAATTGAAACCACGGGCACCCTCTGTAAAACCAAAAATACCGTATCCGAATCAGTGAATTTGAAGAGAATTGGTGATGACAAGATTGAAAGATCAGTGGCAGCTAATTGGGGGCACATGACATACAATCAACTATATCCCCCGGATATGAAACCCTGCCAATCTGGCAGGATTGTCTCTCAGTTAATGATAGTAAAAAAGAATCCTGCCAAATTGGCA
>JALLAY010001008.1:0-11858 GCA_036939635.1 Cyclotella baltica
CTACTTTTGCTACTACTTTTGGGGATTTCAATTGCTATTTTTTGGACAGCCCTAGCCATTCGCCATGAACTACTTGAGACGATCCGCCATCTCCTGTATCAACAAGCAATATTACAGCTCACAATCATATATCAAAATGGCATCTCGACTTTCATGTCCGAATATCCCTGACGCTCAATCTCATGTCACGCATCTTGAATGCAGCATGACGAAAGAAATCCTCGCTGCAGATAAATTGCACAACCTCTCTCCGCATGGAAAACCAATCCTTGTCCGATATGATCTTGAAGCTGTACGCTCCAGCATGACGAAGGAAGTGCTGGCGGCACGATCACAGAATTTATGGCGCTATCGAGAGCTGTTGCCGGTTCGTCGTACGGAAAACGTAGTTAGCCTCGGAGAAGTGATGACACCTCTTGTTCCTCTACCGAGCATATCATCTAAATATGGCGTGGAGGGACAGATCATCGTGAAAGATGAAGGGAGGCTGCCTACTGGTAGTTTTAAGGCAAGAGGTCTGGCAATGGCAGTGTCCATGGCCAAAGAACTTGGTGTAACCAAAATTGCCATGCCAACAAATGGAAATGCAGGTTCGGCGCTTGCTGCTTATGGTTCTCGTGCTGGAATAGAGACTATCGTTTTTTGTCCGGATGACACTCCCAAATGCAATATGGACGAGATTGCGTTGCAGGGTGCTCGATTATATAAGGTGAATGGATTGATCAATGACTGTGGAAAGTTGGTACAAGAGGGTAAGCCAATTACTGGATGGTTTGACTGCTCAACTCTAAAGGAACCATACCGTATTGAGGGGAAGAAAACAATGGGGCTTGAGCTGGTGGAGCAGTTGGGATGGCAAGTGCCCGATGCAATCTTCTATCCCACCGGTGAGCAAATGGGCATTTATTTTAGATAGGTTTAAGCGTCCCGGCTAAAAACTTACTTACTTACTTAGGTGGCGGGACTGGGCTCATTGGAATGTGGAAAGCATTTGATGAGCTTGAAAAGATTGGGTTTATTGATTCCAAACGGCCAAAGATGATTGCTGTCCAAGCTAGCACTTGCCAACCTATTGTAAAGGCTTTTGAAGATGGTGAACGTCATGCAAAACCATGGCCTAATGCATCCACATATGCGGCGGGAATCAGAGTTCCAGCTGCGATAGGAGATTTCCTTATACTGGATGCAGTTCGTGAAAGCGGGGGTTTTGCTATTGCCGTGGAGGATGACAAAATTCGAACCGCTTTGGATGAAATTGCAAAGGCTGAAGGGTTCTTAATGTGTCCTGAAGGTGCAGCAACTTTTGCAGCTTACAAACAAGCTTTGCTTGATGGGCGGGTTGGTAAAGATGAAAATGTTGTCCTCTTCAATTGTTCGTCTGGGCTTAAGTATGAGATGCCTGATGGCGGAATTAGTCTAGATCGTCATGCTGAAATTGACTTTCAAAAACTTTAACATATTTATGTAAGAAGTATGTTTGACTATCTAGTATTTTCCAATGTTATAACCTCCTTTGGTGGATGTGGACCATGCTGAAATTGACTTTCAAAAGCATTAACATATTCATGTAAGAAGTATGATGACTATCTAGTATTTTCCTATATCATCACCTCCTCAAGTGGATGTGGTGCACATCCTGAGAATGGAATGCATGGTATTCTGTATTGCTGTATTGGTACATAATTCATTGGAAATGGAATGTTTGGCAATCTATGTGACTAGATTTGGAGTAGGGTCCAAGCTGTGACTTAGGGTTCAAATTTCAAGACCATGAGTTTGGTTTCGTTCAATATACGCTTTCATCTGTGAAGCTCTGCTAGCACCTTTGTAGTTGTATAGGTCGTGGAGATTTGGGGTGAGGACACCTAGCTCAGGATTGCATTTGATGTCACCAGTCTTCCAGTCGATCTTGACACAGACAAAGAAAAGACTAGGAATCACCTTAGCTAGTGTGACTTCTTTTTCCTGTCCTCACAATCAGGATACACCCCCATTTTTGGAGCAAGGTCTGGGAGATGCCTAAGGTGTTACCTTAAGGTAGGGGCCAGCCATCGTACCTTCCTCATCTTCATTTGTTTTGTCTGGAGTTGGATCTTCCAGTGGTTTGTCTGGATTGAAGGACATTTTGACACGTGAGAGCTTCTTGAGAGCTAGGAGCCAGGGTCTGTGGTTGAAATACAGAATGGTGATAGAGGGATGATGATACTATTCGGGTTCATGACCTCCTTCTTGAAGTTGGGTACATATTTTAGATGGTCTTCATCTGAGCGTTCCTCCAGTACACATGGAATAGTGTGCGCATTTTTAATTGGCCTTGGACTGGCTCGAGCCGTAGCAAATGCTCAGGCATTTTCTCGGGCACATTCTTGAACGATGAATCAGATGGATGCACTGATCGTACATGTACTCCAAAAGGCATTGGCCACATAGAAGGGATCATAAGAGGCATAACATCTTATTGGTCCTGGAGGTTGAGCCATCAATAGCGTTGATTGTTGAATGAGCTCGTAGCCATCAGCATAACTTGGAACATCAACCTTGAAGGCCAAAAGCATGAAGAAACCACAAGCATGAGTATTTGCCTTCACCAGTGATTCTGATGGCAGCTTGTATGAGATGCTACCCACCAGGTAGTAGCCATCTACTGTTTCATCAATGACTTCATGTATATCAGCGAAGACCAGGTTGTATACTGGGACAATTTTGTTGTTCACTCCGACAGTAAGTAAATGGTTGGCGGCTTTCATCATAATGAGTTTAAATCATGGCCAATTTGAGAGGCAATGGTTTGAAACCTCACTGCTCCAGAGATTTTTCTCATGATGTACTTATGGGAGTTTGATTTACTACCAACATGCTAAAACACAGTCAACAAGACATAATACAACCTTAACGTTTGGTAAAATAACAAGCCGATCAAACAAACATGCTCTATCTGAACGCAGTAAGCAGGCCACTCAAAAACTTTTCGTTTTCATTCTTGCAGTAGTTCACCAGAAAAAGAAGGGGATGGGTACTAAACGAGAAGACCATTTTAATTGAACTATAAACTTGGTTACTACAAACAACAGAGCAAAGCAATATATTTGAAACTGATATTAGAGGCGCTGGTGACACTTATAGTGGTAACTCACCCAGCATGGAGGCAGATGCCGGATAAAATGGCCGGTCAAACACATCATGCACTACGAAAAAACATAAACACCATTTAAAAGTTTAGCTTACATTGAAAAACAACAATCTTGGTGATTGACGTTGGAGAAGGCATGCAGCATGCCTGCTATTCAAGCTTTCCCGTGACCACTAGTAAAGACACCTCTCAAAAAAGAACAGATGCCTACTAATCGAAACAAAATCTGCGGTT
Source organism: Cyclotella baltica (assembly GCA_036939635.1). NCBI lineage: Eukaryota > Bacillariophyta > Thalassiosirophyceae > Thalassiosirales > Thalassiosiraceae > Cyclotella > Cyclotella baltica. The sequence goes on from JALLAY010001008.1 coordinate 3,365, forward strand.
GTCGTTTCTCTACTAAATACCATGTGAATGGTTTTCCTTAAAAGCAACTGTATTTCAATACTAGAACAAGCCTGTCAAAAGGGGGGAAACAATGAGCTGTCTGCCTGTCACCTCACTGCCATGACAACTACATACCCAATATCTGGGTTATACTATTTCAGGTCTGTCGGTCAGATTCCTGACTTACATTCTAGGTCCCTTGATCACTATTTTAGAATTAACGTTGCTAAACAGTAGAGGGACATTGGTAATAAGATGTTTAGAATATTATGAGCTTTTTGCACCAATGCAAGACTTTTCTAATCTAACACTAATTCACGAATACTATAATTCAGGGATTGTCACAAGATTCAAGCATATTCCAAAATTGACTGACGTGAACTTCAAACTAGAGTAGCATACCTCTTTTTTATGAAGAAAAAAGTCCTTGTCAGAGTACGATATTTTTCGGTGAAATAATCTTTGATGGCAGGGTGTCCAATTTTGGGCAAGTCTTGACAGATTTACAGGATTTTCCGCGTAAAATACTTGTAGACACGTCTCCTATTCAAGAAAGCTGAGCTTGCAAAAAAGGAACTGTTCAGAATTCACATTCCTATCCGTACTCGCCAGAAGCAAACAAGCGCAGGGTTCCTAATAAAAAGATATGCAATACTATCACCATTGTCATAGCATATCCAAATGTAGAACTTGCTTCATAAATAATCAATTGATAGGCTATAGTCTGTGGTATGCCTTCTCTACTTTTCATCAAAATCAAGCAGTGAATGGGCAAATATTTATAGGGTGCTGGCAATGGAATTTTTGGGTGCGATTCCACTCATTTCCCGTGCATTTCCTGCGTAGGAACTAGTAGGATCTGCTGGTACTATGATGTCATTACCATTAGTAATTGTGGTATCATGTGACATTGAACTGATGTTCAATCCATCTCATGACTTTTTTACTGTCATAATAGATAGACAAGAACTCAGGGATATAGATGGCTATAGCAGTCATTTATGACGTCGCATCATAAATTTGCTGACAGCAAATTTGGGCGGAAATGCCCTCTACTAAAAATATTTCCCTGACAGTGAAGCCAATACATCAGTAGAAGTTGATGTCAAAAATAAGTGCATCATTTGGTATCAAGTAGTATGGTGTAAACTCATTTGAATGATATAAAAGCAATTATTTTAAGCAAACAGCATGCAGCAATACTGCAACTTCTTTTGAAACCATACCTTGACTAAAATCTTTAGGATCATATTTGCCAGATAGATCAAGCCAAACAAAATATGTGAGTAACATTGTCGTTCAAGGGTTTGTTCTCTTACCGTCCAGAGGACAGCATTTTGCTTCAAAGAAAATACAATAACTCTGGTCGTGGTCCCATTTCTTCCAGTTTCCAACCAACATGTACCATCCAGCAAAACTCTGCCTCAGTTTCCGGCACCATAGCTGCTGGCACTACAACCTTTCCTTTGTTGCAGCAGCCCCAGAAGAGGGCCCTACCCCAAATCCATTTGCACCACCTCAAAATACATTAATTCACCTTAGTTTCAGCAAATATAAGTATTAACCTGACCGGGGCTAGCCCTGGGCACATCAGGTGTAAAGGTGTTCTACAAACAACTTATCCATACTATAGACTCTTGAACAAAAGGCTATTACAAAGCCTACACTGACTTTTCCCACTTTTAATGGACAGCAGGCAGTAGCTGTAGCCTGTTTCTTCTAGTTTTGAGATGACCTTGTGTCAACGCCCAACACATAATAGAAACTTTCTACTGTAAATATCTCCACTGGACTTACAATACTGTTAGATAGCTCACTACGAAAGGACAGAGTAGATAATTGAGACTCAGTCCATCCTGTAGGCTTTCTACGATACAGGCTACAGGCTCATATTTTATTACGTACTGCACTACAATGAAAATGGATTAGACCTACTTAATCTCCACTGTCATTGGCTTCCAATCATAAAGCTCATTTATCACACAAATGATTCGATTGGGATAACTCCCACTTCACTTTACAAGGAAGGAATGAAAACCTCTCAATTCTGATGTGCTAACATGCATTGGCATAACATATCCAGCATCATCATTACATGGCACGATGATTTTACCCCACATCTCAGTTTGATTCATAGATTGCTCCACTGTGGATGATTGCCCGTTTCCAGTTTCCAATGATTGCAGATTCACCAACGCAATAGTTGCATCATGCAATCTGTTCTCAGCCAAGCGTACTTTTTCCTTTTGAGCGTTAAGCTGACTTCGTGATGAGACATCAGTTTTGGACAAATCTATAGTTAAAAAGGAAGCTTTGGCTAGGCGTAATTCATTCCTTGCTAGAGCAACCTCTTCTAGGCAGCGAGTTTTCTCTGGTGATTTGATCTGCACATTCAACGGCGCAAGTTGTGCGAGTGCAGATCCCATACTTAGTGCTTTCCAATATGAAGCAGATTTGGTTGCCCTGGCCAGAGCCGGTCTGTATAGGGCAGTTTCGAGCGAAATGGACTCCAACATAAGGTCGCGAGAAGACGCTGCACCTGCCTTTGAAGCACTTGATTGACCAAGTTGACTCAGTGTCGCCCCAATATCTGCTACCGAAGCAGCCCTTTTGGGAGTGATGCGACCTGATGCCTGTCGTGATACACGAGGCGTTCGTGATTTGTCCTTGAGTGCCTTTATTTCTTTTTCATACTCTTCTGCATTACTCTGCATCACATCGAGAGCCTCTTGAAGGACTCGTACTTCTTCCTTCAGTTTATGAGTATCAGGAGAGGGTGACCCCGGTGCTTTGCTGCCCTTGGCTGGAGACATGATTGATGAGGATTTGGTAATGAGACTTTCCAACTCTGAAATGCGGGAATTTTGCATTGCAATCTCTTTGGATCGTGATGAAAGGCTCTGCGAAGTCGTTCCATTAGCACGTGGATTCAGTTACGGAAAGAATAGCTGTAAGACAGGTAACCTAAGCAGAATCACATCGCTAAGATAAATTCATACGCACCTTCTCAAGACTTGCAATCTTAGTGTTTGCTTTTTTAAGCTTGGGTTCATTCTTTACTGCATCTGTCAACTGCTGCTCAATAGCTCTAGCACGCATTAGGTAATTAACATCCTCCGGGTCGCCATCAACACCTCGCACCTGCGCTACCACACTTGTCAAGCCTCCCCACGAGTCCTCATACTCCGGCGACAGCTCATGAAAATTCGTGGAGTCGATTTCGCCTAGATTTGCTTTACGAAGTAATGCCGAGAGCTGACGTACAACTGTTGCTACTTCTTCCAGGTGAGACGCGCACTGCTCCACTTCAGCGGAAGAGATGGACTTCTGTGTAAAGGCCTCTTTGACATAATTGAACAATGCCGAAGAACTTTTTTGATACTTGCCAGCAAGGTCCTCTAAGGAGTCTACTGTGTCAGAGTCATTAAGGCGAAGACCTGAGAATTTCTTGCAAACGTCAGCTACACTAGTGCAGCTTAGCTTTGCCTTTTCAAGAACACTGGAAAAGTTGGCTAACGTAGGTGCAGGAGGATCATTATCAGTATCTTCTACCGGACAGATTGCTGATGCCAACATAGCTGTCACTCCCAAGCAAGAGAAACGACCCATGGATAAAGACTTCAGCGCTTCTAAGCCAGGAGGGCTCCATTTTTCAGGTATGACCAGCTTTCCCGATTGATCAGACGCACTGAACAATGCCAGTTTTGTGCTCTGTGTAGATTGATTTAATTCCGACAAAGATGACCGTAATGGTGACAGTATACCTTCTTGTTTCAACAGCTTCAACTGTTCACTCAGAGCCAAATCCAGATGAGAGATAGAATGGGCCACAACACTACCCAAATCAGTTGAAAGATCCTCACTTAAAAGCTCAGGCCATTGACCCGCTGCCATGAAACGCAATGCATCTGTAGCCAACTCAATAACTGTATTGGCAAATTCTGCCTGATGGACCATGGTTGCAATTTGTTGAGTAGATCCATCCGTAAGAACAACATCCACGCCTTCTTCCAAAACATTAAACTCCGACAATCCCGAGATCCCCCTCTCAATAGCTCTGTTAAACACATCCTCCAGTGCAGACAGAGAAACAGCGGCTTTATCCGCAACCCTACTCAAATCGATCTCTCCTTTCACTGCTGCCAACTCTGCTGAGACTACACCTGATGGTAACAAGCTCTCCATCCTTCGGCTCAAATGTGTAGCACTCCTGGCAGCAATACGATCAAACACTGCATCTGAATCACGCTTACGAGCCGCACTGGCATCAGCAGCAAGTTGTGCAGCTTGCGCCAATGCCTTTTGGGAGGTCGCCATCAATTGGCTCTTTTCACCCTGTTCTCCTTCAGTCAAGGCTAATAGGGCAGCCTTCTCCTGTTTGAGAGTGGAGATGGAGGAGCGGAAGTCGGAAACGTATCGTTGGAAGTCTTCTTCACGGCGGCGTTGCCTGTTGCAAGTATGAATATATCAAAAAGTAAGTGAGAGAGAGAATAAAATGTAACAAACGAGCAACGCAACATCTCACATTCGAATAGCCTCCTCCAAATTTCTAACAACTGCTTCCCTCCCTTCCAACTCCCTCATGACAACCTTCAACTCCTCACTCTGCACCTCCTCCATCTCCGCCGCAATCTCGGCACTTTCTTCCAATTCTCTCACGGTCCTTTCCAAATTAGCATTCTCCTGTTCCAAACTCCAGACCTTATCAGAGAGATTTTCAATTGTTTCTTCCAAAGAGGTGGTTTGATCTACGATATCTTTGAGCTCTTGGACTTCTGACAAGGATTTTTCATGTGCTGATTTCAATGTATCAAGTTCCTCTCGGAGGGCTTCTTTCGATGCAGAATCGGTTTGCAGCGCCTTGAGCTGTTTCTGCAAGTCATTCTTCTCTTGCTCCGACTGTTCTTTCAATCGTAAAATGGCAGTGCGCAATCTTGTATTTTGCAAGGAAAGTGAGCGTGCCGCATCTTCAGATGTATCTACGGCATCAGCCTCGACATCTGCAGATCCACTTTGCAATTGAGCCTTTAGATCTTCTACTTCGTATTGAGTTGATTCCAAGTCAATCTTCATTTCTTCAAGTTGATCTGTCATCATTTCATTCTCTTCCTTCAGTGCTTCTTTATCCAATACCAATTCTTCAAGCGTGGACTCCATATCCATTTTCTCATTCTCCAAGTCGGCATTTTTACGTGTCAAAGTGGTGATTTCGGCCTTTAGTTTGGCAAGACTGAGAGCAGAGACATTGGATGATTTGTCGGACGCCCGTTCTGCCAATATGTCATATTCACGTTGAAGGCTTGACAATTGGCTTTTGAGAGTGGATGTTTCAGCAGTGAAACTCTGCTGTTCTTCAATTCTGCTCTGTTTATCTTTTTCGACCTTCTCCGCCAACTGTTGGAGTCGTTGAGTCAAATTGGCAGTGCGTTCTTGAGATTCAGACAATTCGTGTTCTAAATTTGTTTTCATCGATGCCATTTCAGAGAGTTGTGACATTAATTCATTGTTACGTTCCACTAGTGCTTGAGAGACTGCAGCTGCGGCTTGCGACACAACCTGCTCTTTGTCATCCTCGTCATCATCCTCGTCTTCATCACTATCCCCTTCTTCAGCCAATTCATCTTTCAAATTTCTAGCTGAATCTCCACCAGTCTCTCCTTCAGTAAACTTGCCGCTTGGGACTCTTTTAACAGACGACCTAGCCTTACCAGGCGTAGGAGACTTCTTCTCGCTCAATGCAAGTGCTCCCATGGCGTACATCCTAACTGCATCGTGGGTGCTCTGCTCTGCACCCTTGGACATGAAATCTAATGATGATTGAAGTGATGCATTCTCAGCTTCCTTTTGGGATAATTCAGTCTTTAGGGAGGTGATTGTGGCTTGCAGACGGTGGAGTTCTGAACGATAACCGGGTGTGGCTGTTGATAAGTTGACACTTGTACGGGTTTCATCTCTGGATGTATCTTCTTCTTCTGCATCTTTATCATCCCCCCTATTGCTAACATCATTATCTTCATCGTCGTTAGCTTCGCTAGCCACAGAGGATTTAGCACTACCTGCCTCTGATTTAGTTGAACCTGCTTCCGACTTCCCAGGAGTGCTAATGACACTAGATTTGCGATCCTTCGTCAAAGCCTCCCTACGAGCACGTAACTTCTCCATACGATCAGCATGAGACTGCTTCTCTTCCCCGCTACCATCACTGCCTTTCTTCGAAGCACTTGCCGTGGTGCCACTGGCAATCGAAGTTCGAGTACTACGCCCCCTGCCAGCGGGTGAAAGCCCACTCTTGCCGGCAACACTCGCACCACCGGCAGCACCCCTCTCCCCCTCCCGTTTCAACCTCAACTCCTCCAATCTACTCAACTTTCTCTTTTCTACATTGCTACTCTTTACGAACAGCCCGCACTTTTCATCAGCCTCAAAGTATCTAACACCCTCAACGCTTCCGTCATTCTTTCCTTTTCCTACCGATGTACCGGTTAAACGGACGCCTACCCAATTGTTTCCGGGGGCGAAGGATACGGGACCTATGTGGAGGATTATTCCGGTGAGTGGGGGGGTGGAGGTGGTTACGTTGACGGCGTCGTTGAGGGAGAGGTTGTCCGTCATGGTAGCTTTTTCCTTTTTGGTGTTTGTTGCTTGTTGCGTTTTGGCGGGTCCACGGGCGCAAGAAACCGCTTACCAGGGCGTAAAGGGGCCCTGGGAGTTGCCCGTTTTGCTTGGTAGGCGTTGAGAGTGTTGCTGGTGATTGATGGGCCAAATGTATTGACCTGGCAATTGGCAGGTGTGACAGGTACAATCATGAGATAGTTGAGAGGCAACTCAAATGGTGCAGTCTGTGTCTGCAGTCCTGTCTTCTTCTTGGGTTTTTGTACTTAAAAAGTTGCCTTTGACCCCATTCTCTTGTTTCACTTTTAGGATGTCTGCCGCATGAATAATAAATGAAACTAAAAATGTCCATCATCAATCATTTTGAGTTAGAATCTTCATAAGTATCCCCTGATTGTAATGGTTATTATCTCTCAAACAAACACACCTTCTCAGCATCCTCGAGCTCCATCATCAATCCCAAAGGTTTAAGATAGCTCATAATCTTTAGAATGTGTTTGACTCAACTATCTCAGTGGTCAAAACGGTTCAATTCTTCTGTCTATTAGTCAAAGCATGACTAACGGCTCTTTCTCCTCTGGGATATTACTTGCATCTGATCATGAGAGGTTTGGAAAGATGATGAAGACAAATTGGTGAAGTTCCAAGCTGCGCATGAACTTATGGAAGTGTTTGGAGTACTACTCAAGTGCATCAATGTATTACGATTCATTACTCTCCAAATCTACGCCAAGCTTGAGAAGATGCCACATACAGAATTCAACTTGTTGCTTCCAAGAGTCATCTATTCCGCGTGAGTCCTGGTATTCAAATCATTTGTTACTGTAAATAAATTTATTCTCACCTGTAACTTTTGTTGATTTTTGTAGCTTCCATCAAAAAAATTCACGCTATGATGTAGACAAAGCCGCAGTACTTGGTACTGTGCAACTGAAGACCTATGAGCAGTTTATTGAGCTTAACAATTGTTTCAACGACCCCAAGTATGCCAGATCATCCGATGATTGTGATAGTTCTGAGGATGGTTCTACAGCACCAAAGAAGACACCTGATGCCCCCACAGTGACTAAGCTGTCATCTGGTGGGTCCATTGAAGATAAGCCTCACCTTAAGATACCCAAGGACACTAAGACCAACAAGTTAATTGATGATAGCCCCTCTGAATCGAAACCGGTACCTGATGAGAAGACTTCACGTAAGGCACATAATCCGCCAACTGCTCCACCAACAGAAGCTAAGAGCCTACATAACGGGTCCAAAGAGGCAAGACCCCACCTGAAGAAAAAGCTTTGACAAAGCAACCATTCAAAGTGCAGGCACCACAAGAACTACCAAGGAATGCATAAAAACAACCTGACCAAGCCAATATTCGTATAAGTGGACCAAGAGTAAAAGTACCAAGGCCCAATGACCTGCTTACCGAACCAGCTTCAGCAGCCCAGTCTGGTGTTGATGGTATGTCATCGCAAGAAGTGAATTCAGCCCTAAATTGTGAGTATTGTATTTGTGTTGATGATACTGAGTGCTCTGACCCAAATGTCTTGTTCTACATGGACGTATTGAAAAGATATTTTGCTGCTAAATGACAACACCCAACACACTGCGCATTCTATTCCCAAATAGCGGTGGAAAATTGCTGCAAAACCATCTTGTAACCAAATGCCACCAATCCGTTTCGGTATGTCTTTTATTTTGACTGATTTAGATATCAACATGAATAAATTTGTCGTCTGTTGTTGCTATTTTAGACAAAACCTCCTATTTCTGTTATGGAGATCCTGGAGTACCTGTCAACAAGAAGAAAGAACGTGCTAGTTCCAGTGCAGCGCTTTCTGAGAAGGGGATGGGACAACAAATGGAACAAAGTCAGCCATCCCCCAGG